>CAUYON010185769.1:0-11166 GCA_963573935.1 Arctocebus calabarensis
AAAAAAAAAAAAAAAAAAAAAAAACATTTCTAGGAGGTTGGAATTTGTATAGAAATACCGAAAAATCTTGGTAAGGTATTTTCCATAAAGTATGTGCTTAACTTCTTAAGAAACCGACCAACAGTTTTCAAAGTGGTTATACCATCTGAGATTCTCACCAGCTGTGTTATGAGGGTTCTACTTTTGCCACATCCTTGCTGGCATTTCATGTATCAGTCTTTTAAATTTAACCATTCTAGTGAGTGTGGAGATTTTATTTGTTTGTTTGTTTAGGATAAAATGTCAGATAACTGATGTTAAAACTCCACTTCTGATAGAAGACCTTTCTTGTTATAAATTTCCCTTTAAGCACTTTACACCATAAATTTTGATACAGTTTATTTTCATTACATTCAATTGAATATATATTTATGCCTAGTTTAGGATATATTAATCGACCACAGCTTATTTAGAACTGTAAGCTTAGTTTTCAAATATTCAGAGTTTTCCTTTCTATTGCTGTCATTAATTATACAATTTATTTTTTATTGTGGTTGGAGAAGATGCTTTGTGTGATTCTGTCTTTACTGAGCATTCATTATGCTAGGATATGATTTCTTCTGATAAATATGCATGTGCACATGGAAAGAATAAATACCCTGATTTCACTGGTGGAGTGTTTTATAATCGTCAACTCGGTCAACTGAGCTGAAATGTGTATGTCTTTGCTAATTTCCTTTCAACTTGAAGATTTTCTTCAAAATTTCTCGTAGTACATATCTGCTAAACAGGCATTGTCACTCTCCGACTTACACTCTCTCATAAAATAGTTTCATTTGGCTTTAGATTTTGAAAGTTATTTTTACTGGAAATAGAAATCTAGTTTCAAAATATTTGGACTTTTGAAATGTCACATTGGCTCCTGGATTTTATTGGTTTTGGTGAAAGTTAACAGATATTCATATCACCACCCCCAAATAAATAAAGTGTTCTTCTGCTATCATTACTTTGGATATTTTCAATGGTTTGTAAATTGGCTAATGTGTGTTTCTTTGTATTTAGTGTATTTAATTACTTGATAAACTTCTTAAATCTCTAAATTATGCCTTTTGTCCACTTGGGGATGTTTTATCCATTAATTCTTCAGACGTATCTCTGGTCCTTCTTTTTTCCTCTTTCTCTTCTTGTATTATATGTACATGATATTTCACCTTTTCTTTTAGAAGGTTAACGTGGTTCAACTGAAACAGTAAACCCTCACTGTTGACAGCAGCTGAAACACGTTTTCTGTTCTTTTGGCCTCATTCTAGTGTTTGGAGCTTGTAGCATCAAATATAATTGCGGGATCAGCCAGAGATTTGATCAGAATATGCAGAACTGGGTGCTTCTTTTCTGTGTTGCCCTTTTTTTTTTTTTCCCTGTGCTTTTCCCGCTCTTGAACTCTGTAATTTCAGTGATATCCCTTTGATATGTCTTTTCATTTTTTAATAAAATAGTAATACAGTGTTCTAGCTAAGTTTTTGCTGCTGTATATGAAGCCAACTTGCTGAGAGGTGCAGGGAGGTTTTCAAAAACAAAATATTTTCTTTTCTCAGTGAGGCGATGAGAAAACGTGTGTTTATTTTCCATTAATAATTGTTCATGTGCATTTATTAACTTCTCTATGTTAATTTTTTTATTCATTAAGAAATTTTCAATTCACTTGACAATTGCAAATAATGTACATACTTTCAGAAGAAAGAACTTTCAGAAGAAGAAGAAAGAGGTGGTAGAAATCTTTGTAATCACCTTTGCTGGCTATGCAGAAAATGATCCATAGGTAACGTAAGCAATGTTCCCTATTGGCACATTGTGAATGATTAAATTAGTATGGGAACAATCCTGAAAATTACCCAAGGCTTACTGTTAAACAAAAACACATACATTTTTAAATGGTTTTGTATATATTTTATATTATTTTATTTTATACAACAAATATGTCTCTAAAATTTCTAAATACTTCTTGAGCATGAGGGTTTAGTTCTGCAAAACGCTTAGTATTCATTGTGAATTGGAAGGTTAGAAATCAACAATTTGTAGTTAAATTTAAGAAAATGAGTGGAGTATTCTGTCAAAATTTATTCACACTTGCAACAAACTAGATTAAAAATATTTCTGTATCATAATTTCTGATGTTTCTTGACACCACAAGGTCAATCTTGTGAAAAGTGCCCTCTGATTATTCATCAGCTTCCCATTTGACTGTCCCCCTGGGATGAAACTTCAATAACTTGAAATAAACTCAGATTCCAAGACACACTGCTTACCTTATTGGGTTCTTCCACAGAAAACTTGCAGATAAATGGGTGGGAAAAAAAAAAAAAAAACCAAAAAACTCTTAAAGACACTTTGGAAGGTTTTTGATATGCTAATATAACTATTCACAGCTTTTGTAATAGAGACCTTTCAGCATTTTATAGATTTGTTATGTAAAATGAGCATGCCCATTCCAACAGATTTCAGTTAAACTAGCATCCCTGAAAGAACCCTCACTCTCAGTAAAGAATTGAGGTAGTCAATGCAAAAGAACACAGATCCTAAGCCTCATCATTATTTTTTCCCTGTTTCCTAGTTCCTTTTTTTTTTTCCGTTCATGAAAAGATAGAAAGCAACCTGCAAATTCAAGAACGTCACGATGACACACAGGTCATCTCCTGAGCATAAGTTATTATTGATCAAATAATATTTGTCAAGATTTTTAATAAAGAGAAACCTTGGTTACTTGCTGTTGGTGACTATAATATCTCTTATGTTCCCTGAAAACATTTTTATGAGATAGGGTAGTTATATAATTTACTTTTAATATAGTGTCATAGTAGCTGTCAAAACTGAATTGACCTTTTGCAACTAGTGATAAAAATACTCATGTTTTCCCTTTATTGAGTAAAATTTGTTTTGCACTAAAAGTAAGACTTTGTAAAAAATGAATATTTGAGAAGGGAAGCAGTAAACATCCAGTTAGAATTATCTGATTACATTGGTAACTTTTCCCCAACACAGTTTATAGGGTAAGACTTTCTAACTATGACAAAACTTATCTACAGGAGTTTCCTCCCACCTGGTAAGTAACCCGTGAGCTCTAGTTGGATCAACTTCCCATACAAAGAACTATAAACTCTAGAAGAAATATAAAAAATAAGCAACTATTGAAGACACCAGGGAGTAATACAAAGGTGGCAGAAACTGAAATGAAGATCACTACTGGCAGAAGACAGTGACCGAAGTGATTTTCTCTATTTTATCACTTCTGGCTGGGTACACAGGCAGCTAAACTCACCAAGCAAAATCTTCACTGGAAAGTGACGGAGGCAATGGATAAAGAGGAGTGCCAGAGATGGGGACACAGGTTCTCTACATTAACTCTTCTGAGCTGTCCAGCTGACTCCTAGACCACAGCTGCTCAAGACAGTCTTTGCAGTCAACATGAAGTCAAGGACAGAATAACTTAAGTAAAATTTAACTTGCTACTCAAAAGACAAAATTTACCATTTGAGAACAACTCAATACAAGAGAAAATAGTGATATATATTACTGAGGTTCAGGCAGTCATCAGTGCTGTAGGTTCTTGGTGTGCTCATGGCCTAAAAAGCATATTTTATGTGAATTACTGCATATTAAAACTTGACTTTTGTGGGAAGTTGTATAAAAGAAATGCAGGCTCAGAGATATATTCCATGTCCTGGAATTGAAGTCATCCAGGACATTAGCCCAGTATTCTGATTAACAAATCTGATTCAGTATTTAATATACCAAGATTAACTTCAGGATAGATATTCACAAGAATTACACATCCAATTTTAAAGCTACATATTTGGGCTTTCATGATGATGTTTCTGCAGTGAAAATTTAAGCTATCCAGTTGTATGGGTTTATTAATACTTTAAGCACAAATACATAATTTGACTTCTGACGTGACACCTGTGCTCTCAGAGTTTGTAATGATCTTCTGAGGGTTCTCACGGGATTCCACGGGGATTCCTATCTGGTTGGGGTGGGGATTACCATCCTCGTCTGCTGTCTCTTTCCCAGTGTTGCTTATCTCACCTATACGTCTGCAGCCTGATGCTTTGCATCCTTTTCTTTCAAACTTGGACAAAATCTTTACTCAATTCTTTAAGGAACCATTAATAAAAGATCAGGATGCAATATAAACTTTTCTTAACTCTTTCAGTATATTTCTTTGAGGAGGATTTTAACATGGTGCAGGGAATGATTTAAGAGTGAATGTGGGGCTCTTTCTCTGGCCCAGCCTGTAGTCCTGTGTCAGAGCTCTTATTCCCATCTTCACTTTTTGTGCCATCCCCGGGATCTCAAAATTCCATTTGGCTCTCTATGTCAAAGAGAAGATAAAATTAGCTAATCTTAGGAGATCGTCTACTTCACATCATACATCAGTGGAAAAAAATAATCTCTGGCGTCAACATATCTAAATTAATTCAGTTAGATAATGGAACCATAACCATAGCCATGATAGAGTGCCTCCTCCTTGGACATTAATATAAAATTTATATTTTTGCTGTTCATGGATTTTCATAGTTATTGGCCATTTATCTAGTTCCAGAATGACATGAAGCAATTTTAATTGAGACATTTTTTAAGTGAGACACACAGAGATGAAGAAAGCTAATATTTATCAAATGATTTTTTTATTGGTATCATTTTTTTTCTATATGAAAGAAACTTCTTTGAACAGAAGGAACCGCACGTAGTTGAGAGTTAAATTACCATTGTTTTGCTACAACATGGTCAAAATGCTTCACCTTAGCTTTAAATTCCACTCCGAAAACTCATTAGTTTATTTTATTTATAACTTAGAAATGCCCTATTATGCTTTAAGTTGGATTTTCAAACATATTTTTTAAAAAATATTTTAAATATACATAAAGAAAACTTTTTCCAAAATTTAAATATATCTTAAGTATTAAGTATAGCTAGTCTGAAATTCATTTACTTTTTTTTTTTTTGAGACAGAGCCTCAAGCTGTCACCCTGGATAGAGTGCTGTGGCATCTACAGCTCACAGCAACCTCCAATTCCTAGGCTCAAGCGAGTCTCCTACCTCCGCCTCCCAAGTAGCTGGGACTTACAGGCGCCTGCCACAATGCTGTGCCCGGCCATTTTTTTGTTGCATCCATTGTTGTTTGGCGGGCCCGGGCTGGATTCGAACCTGCCAGTTCAGGTGTATATGGCTGGCGCCCTAGCCTTGTTGAGCCACAGGCGCCGAGCCCATTTACCTTTTTAAACATCTGTAAAATATTGTCAAACTGCTTTGACATCATTTAACTTGCCATGACAACTCTGGATCTGTTACTTAACGGAGACATTTTTAAATTGAAATTTCAAGACCAATCCATTAGAATCATTACAATGATGGCTTTATTAAACATTATAGATACTTCAATGTTAAAAGTATGCAGAATGTGCCAGTGATTAAAACCAATATCCCTGATCTCTTCATTATAGAATTAAACCCATGAATTTATTTTTTTAAATCTTTAATTGTAAATTTTTCGAAGGTTGAAAAAACATGTCCAGAGAATAATTTGTCATCTCTGGCCAGTTGAAGACAGTTATCTGTTAGAAACTTAAGGCCAAAAGATGGAATCTGAGAGCAGTTTATGCCCAGTGTGATGGGACTTGTGTCATTCATTGATCAGCAAACTATGCCATCTAATCAGCAGGTATAAACAGGAGACTATAAGTTAAAACAATATGATTATAAGGTAGGTAGAATGTGTGAGAATGTCCACAAATATTATCTGCCTTAAACTGACAGATTCAAGTTATACTTTTATCCAGTTATGTCCTCTGTATGAGTTGCAGAATTTCTAAACCCATCTTAGCCCTTAGCACCTGCACAGAAACCCATAGCAACTAACTTGCTCTTCTGATGTTATGATTGGATTATACTTTAGTAGACTGCTCTTTGGGTCTGGGCAGACAGAATTCGCATAGATGGCTTCATGTGACTCAATAGCTTTGCTTATCTCATATCTTTCTGGCTCTGCAGTTCTCATTGCAATAACGTTAGGCTTAGGGTACATTTATGTGCATCATGTTTTGTTTACATTAGATAATATAAATCTTATACATTCAGTAGGCCATTATGGTTTCAAAAAATAGGAAATACTTCAGGAAGTCTGGATACCTTACACAAAGTCATGAAGCTGGTGAGTGGCAACTTGAAGCCCGAGCTGATTTTGTGCCAAAGTCAGGTTTGTGTCCAGGACAGCACTGGGCTTCATTCTTTTCAAAGCCATCATTGCACTATTTATTGAGACTCTATGCACAGATTTTGATTGCAGAACCAAAGGAGGCGTAGTCTGGGTGGAAGTCATGTGGATAAAGTGGGAATTAAAATACTACAATGTCTGTGAGAGCAGAAAGGCCGTGTGGTTAACAGAGAGGGCATTGCCGGCCCTCTCTGCGCAGGGCTTCAGAGCAGCAGTGTGCAGGGGCAAAGCTAGATGTTAGGAGCCAAGAACTCCTACATTTAAATACTAGGTGCTCCTAAGGTGACTTGGGACAACGTCCTGAACCCTTCCTAGACAGAGTTTCTTCATCTGTAAAATGACAAAACACTACCTGCTTTACAGTTTTACCCTAAAGATGATCGATGCAAAGGAGGTAAATAGTGCATTCCGTGTGTTTGAAAGGCGTCCTTTTAAAATTTATTTTAATGACGGTCACAAATAAATTGTTCCTCTTTCAATATATGTAGCTACCCGTTCATAAAGCAGTTGCTATTATGTTCACATTTTTAAAAAAAATATGCCCATACCAGTCCTGTACAGAAAATGACATGTTTCCTAAACACACATTTGGAGGAACAAGGCTGATCCACATTATTTAGAAATTAAAATATATGTTAAATTAGTCTTAATATTATTCTCTAAAAGAGAATCCTAACAACTTTTCAATACTTCAGCTGTATTCTAGCATGAGGTCACTTTCTAACAGCCTACAGCCCCATTCTCTGTTTGTCTCTTTCTCTTTTCCATAAATATGTCCCTTATTTATCTATTGACCCTGTCTTTTTTTATTGAACTTGTAAAAATTTAGTGTAGTAAGTCTTTGAGTTCTCAAATGCATGTTATATGTTAAGGTACCATAATATATTACATATTTTTAAATGTGTGTGTGTGTAGTTTTTTGTTTTTTTTTTTTTGTATTTTTTTTACTTCCTTGCAGTTCTTTAAAAGAATAATTTTCGCTTAGCATAATAATGGTCACATAGCAGGTGGTTTTGACCGACACATAGAAAATATCTTATTTCAGTGACTTTGTGTAAGAGAGATTGAAATCTATGGTTCACTTTTTCAACCTTAAACTATTTATTAGTTGTGGTTTTCTTCGGTCCTCCAAAATCTTCTTTTATCAATGAAGAGTATAATCGGGTATGCACGGAAAGGAATTGGAGCATGGAGTGTGTACCAGGAAGCACTCCTCCCAGCTCCCACACTTCACACCTGCTTTCCTCGGGTCCTGGGAGTGACATCCTGAGTGGAAAAGTGGGAGCCACAGCGATAATCTGAACTAGGTTAAGCAATTTTGATGCTTGATGAAGAGGCGTGTAACGAGGATTTTAAATCACCAGTGTAATCAATGTTTGTTATGCTGAGATCTGTGCATCCTAGGTGTTGAATTTTTCTAGTTCTTAAAAATTCTTTTTAAAAAATGTTTTGGACTAGCTCAGTAAGTTTCTCTTCTTTACTGATGACAATATGTTAACTTTTAGCTGGTGAAGGATTATATTGCATCCTATCTGAAGAGGTTAAGTCTCAGCTAATGGAAAGTATTTGTTTATCATTTACAACAGTCTTCGGCATGAGTAGTCACGTGCGTAATGAATTATCTAGCATGTGACCATCGGTTAATGTGATCGTCTTTGTAACAATGACGTAAGTATATGGAAATGCTCCTTATTTAACTTACATTAAGTATCACCAGAAATGGTCTTGATCTTTATCTTAAAATTTCAATGATTCTTTGTCTAGGTCATCTTGACTTTTGCATATTTGTGGCTGAGCAACTGAGATAAAGATCTAATGTGTAATTAAGGATAAACGATTACGCTTTTAGTTAAGGTGTTTTCCCATGAATGCAAGCAATTGAATTTCTAGAGTTGAAGGTGCACGTTGAGTATCTACAGATATGTTGAGGTTTTCAGTCCTCTAGGATGGTAGTTGAGGGTGGGTTATTTTTATGGAGTGGAAAGCACGGACACACACACACACACACACACACACACACACACGAAGGTGGGGGCGGGGAGAGAGAGACACAGAGAAAGAATATGACCAATGAATGACCAAGCAAGGCTTCGAGCTAGAAAGCCAGACATGGAATTTTCTGCTCATTTAGTTCTGTGACGTTGATCTAGCCACCTACATTTTCATGAATTTCAATTTCATTATCCGATGTTTAAGTAGCAATGCTCTTCGCTTTTGAGATTATAAAAAGATAAATATGTAAAATACCTCACCACACTAAGTCAGATCTAACAATTGGATGTACCTCTATGCAAAGTTTAGTGCAATTTTTTTCTGAAACGTAACCCAAGTAAAGAAAAAAGGTCATGAGTTACACATTAAACGCTCTTTGCAACTAGGGTAGTAACATGGAGGACGGGTCGGAAGTCGAGCAGGGGTGAATAGTGAAGGACCAAGTTGCTGAAAGAAGATACGTTATTAAGAAAAGACAGCAGGTCCTCAAAAGAAGAATGGACATAATTACAATGTGTCAGATGCCAGATACAACAAGAAAGAAGAAACAATAGTTATGGTTATGGATAGTTATGTAAAATTAATAGTTATGTTATAAGATTTTATAATTTAGCCTGAAATAAAACTTACTGCTTCTGGGCAGTGCCTATGGCTCAGCAAGTAGGGCACTGGCCCCATATACAGAGGGTGGCGGGTTCAAACCCGGCCCCGTCCAAACTGCATCAAAAAATAGCCGGGCATTGTGGCGGGCGCCAGTGGTCCCACCTACTTGGGAGGCTGAGGCAAGAGAATTGCTTAAGCTCAGGAGTTGGAGGTTGCTGTGAGCTGTGTGACGCCACGGCATTCTACCCAGGGTGATAGAGTGAGAATTTGTCTCTACAAAAAAAAAAAAAAAAAAAAAATACTTACTGTATTTGAGTTCTCTGGGCTGCAAAGGGTATATTTCTCATTTTGAGATTTGAAAAGGGTCATACACAATTGTTTAAACATTTTTCAGGCCCAGTACTTATGGTCTGTGTTTTTCTGTATAGAAGAGTTGAATATAAGAACAAAAAGTTTCCTATTAAGTGGAAAGGGAACTAAGACTTGAAATTTGGAGCTTTGGAGGCTGGAAGGTTTGAGAGAAGCATCAAGGTCAATTAGAGACCATGGTGTTGAAATAAGCAAATCCACCAGTGCAAAAGTTAAAGAAGGTCCCAGTGACGGTTGGGTAGGCCTCAGAAGAGTGTTTTGGCCAGTGGGGCTGACTCCTGCGGTCATAAGCCGGTGAAGAGAAGGGCAAAAGAGAGTTGCCAAGGGAACAGGGGATCCATCACCGGGACTCGGAGGAAAGTGGAGGTTTCGGGGGTGGTAGGAAGCATCTCTCTAAGGCTCCCTTTGGGAACTACCACTAACACTTCAGAATGGAAGAATAGTAAAGGTCCTGATTGTTATCTTGGGGAGTCAATCAATAAATACAATTGGAAGGTAAATTTGTAATTAGCTTCCTTAGGATCCTAACTGATGAACGTTTTGTTAAAAGTCCAGTGCACTTAGAATTTTTTTCCATTTTCAGATTTAACCATGAGAAAGCAATTGCAATATATTTGTTATGGTTTCAAAAATGTTTCACCATTAATGAATTAAATATTAATACTTTCAATACTTTTGACCTAAATATTTAATACTCCAGAATTTAGATGGTTCAGATTCTAAAATCACAATGTTATGTGCATGCATGGAAACATCCAAAGAATATTTCTCTTCATTTTAGTTAAGATGCTTCTTTCAACCCCATGCCAATTCTTTATAAATTCCCAAGCTCAGATTTTAAGTACATAACCTGTTTTTCTTCCCATAACCAATGATGGAAACAATTGTGTAGCTTGAGCTTTGCTTTCTCGGTGACCAATGAGCTTTCTCGGTGACCAATGAGCTTTCTAGCAGCTAGAAATGCTTCTGGCTCCAAATAATAGAAATCCCATGCAGTGGCCTTAACACATTTGGTTTATTTTTTTCTAAGATAATAAAAGGACTTGAAGAAGGAAGTTTCTGTTATTTGTTCAGTGGTTCAGCAATGTCAGGGGTGACAGTCGGACATTCTCATGGTAGCAAAATCACTGCCAGGATCAAGACATTACATTCACAGTGAAGATGGCAGAGAGAAAATGATACCAACAGATGCTTAAATGTCTTTACCAGGAAAAGAGAATCTTGCCAGAAATTGCCAGGAGAATAATCACTTATGTCTCATGGCATGGAATTGTAACGTGTGACCACCCTAAGCTATGAGAAAGTGTGTAAATGAGATAATCTAAATTTTTACTTCTTTAGGCAAGAAAACAAAGGGAAAGATGATCAGGAAAAGATACGAGAATGATAAGCTAAACATATTTGCTCTAGCACCCACCCTCACTTCAAGACACACCAGAATTATTTTTTTTCCAAAGAATGTTTGTTGAATAAACACAGTGTGACACAAGCCTTTGGTTTCTCTTTCCATTCACTGGGCATATTGTAAGCCTTTTCTTATGAATTCTTTTTTTTTTTTTTTTGAGACAGAGCCTCAAGATGTCACCCTGGATAGAGTGCTGTGGCATCACAGCTCACAGCAAAATCCAATTCCTGGGCTCAAGCGAGTCTCCTGCCTCTGCCTCCCAAGTAGCTGGGACTACAGGCACCTGCCACAACACCTGGCCATTTTTTGGTTGCAGCCATCATTGTTGTTTGGCGGGCCCAGGCTGGATTCGAATCTGCCAGCTCAGGTGTATGTGGCTGATGCCTTAGCCTGTTGAGCCAGAGGTGCCAAGCCTCTTATGAATTTCTGAGTCATACCATTCTCCTTGTTGTCAGACTCATTCTATCATTGTGTGTGTGGGGGGGAGGGGATTGAATTTAGATTGCAGACTATGTAAAAACAAAATACTCACATCCCTAATTTCCTT
>CAUYON010185770.1:0-27254 GCA_963573935.1 Arctocebus calabarensis
TGCCTCCGCCTCCCAAGTAGCTGGGACCACAGGCACCCACCACAACGCCTGGCCATTTTTTGGTTGCAGCCGTCATTGTTCTTTGGCAGGCCGGGCTGGATTTGAACCCGCCAGCTCAGATGTATGTGGCTGGTGCCTTAGCCCACTGAGCCACAGGCGCCGAGCCCATCTATCCTTCCTTCTAACCTAAACATACCTAACATGAACAATGCAAATACCTACCAGTCATGGACACTGTGGCAGGAAGTGAGAATGGAGGTGTGAAAAGGACAAGTTCTTTATTCTCAGGACCCTCACAATTTAGTGGAAAATATAGGCAACTGCCTCCTCAAAATATGTAAAAGTAGCTCTGACAAGTCTGTACTCATCCATGCCTGGTGCCAAGACAAGTTGGAGGGTGTGATGACTGTACCTCCTCAAAAAGATACTGTGGGATTTGGGTAGTCTTCCCTGAGCCAGTCTCTCCTTCGATGATGAGCACTTGATGATTAGCAATGGCAGCAAGGAGCTCCTCTCGGAATGGGAACACCGGGAGGCTGCGGCGGACAGCCTGGATGGACTCTTTCTGCTGAGCTTGGGTTGAAGAGGATGGAGCTGAGGGCTCCTAGAGAAAGGGAAGGAGGGGTGTGAGCTGGACGGGCACCTTCGGGTCCTCCTCAGAATCTTCCTGAGCTGTCTGTCTTACCTCATCGCCTTGGAGCTGCGTGGCCCGTACAAACTCAATGGTCTCCTCCTCCTCCAGCACCAGCTGATACTTGGGCTCCTGCGAAGCAGCATCTCGGGCCCCAAACTTCAGGGACGCTGCACCTAGTCGTGCCTCCTCCCAGCGTCGCTGCTCCTCTCCAGGGGCACCTGATTCCTCCTCCACTAAATCCACAGTGCGAGCTGGCTATGAAGAGAGGGGATATATGAAAACCCAAAGACAAAGGACAACCTCTCTGCCCAGTCCTCTTCTCTCCTGTCACTATCTTCGTCCATTGCCTACTGGGAAAGGAAATTTAAAGAAGGAGCCAACAAGGTGTTGCCCCTTGGTCCTCTCAACTTTAGGACCAAGGCCAAAGCAGATGTCACTTCACCTCACCTGTCCTCGGGTCTCCTTGGGCATGTGGTAGCGATTGGTGGCCTCCAGCTTCTCCTGCTCCCCAGCGGCCCGGTACTCCCGGGCCAGATCCCGTACTCGCCGTTTATATTTGAGTTCCCTGCGCTCATGCCGGCTCAGCTCCACATCCCCAAAAAGGAACTCCTCATCAGCCAGCTCTGCTTCCAGGTCCTCAAGCTTCTCTCTCTCCCTCTTAGCCAGGTACTCTCGGCGGGATTTCTTCCGCAACTCAGGGACCTGGGTGGGAAGGTACAGTCAAATCCCCATCTTGCTGGAGTAGCAATCCCTTTATCTACCAATCCCTAGGAGTGAAAAACTCCGTGACAGACAGGTGTGAGAACCTAAATATGTACCCTCCACCTTCCCTCTGCAATGCACAACCAGACCAATGAGCTGTCTCAAGCTGGACCAAGGTGTCCCAGGCTGTGACGAGAACTGCTCAAGCCCAAGAGTTTGAGGATGCTGTAAGCTATAATGCCACAGCAGTCTACCCAGGGTGATAAGAGTGAGACTCTGTCTCAAAAAAAAAAAAAAAGGCGGGTGGCACTTGTGGCTCAATGGAGTAGGGCGCTAGCCCCATATACTGGAGGTGGCGGGTTCAAAACCCAGTCCCAGTCAAAAACTGCAAAAAAAGAGATATTTTTGGAGGGTAATGACAGAAATTTTATTATAGACAGGTTTTAGCTGATACATAAGAATATACACTAGTTCATCTTCTTGGGTATGACAAAGGCATTGTAGTTTTAGAGGTCAATGGCTTTATTTTTAGGAGGTACATGCTTACGTACATAGGGATGAAATACCATGACATCTAAAACTATTTTACAGGGTCCTCCAAAAAATCTAACATTTACATAAACAAATACTGTACAAAGTACAGCCATTTTGAAATCTATATAGTATAGGAACAAAGAAATGTTTACTGTATTATTCTTCCAACTTTCCTATTTGCTTAAAAATTTTTTTGTTTTTCTTTTGAGACAGAGTCTCACTTTGTCACCCCCTGTAGAGTGCTGTTGCATCACAGTTCACAGCAACCTAAAACTCTTGGGCTTAAGTGATTCTCTTGCCTCAGCCACCCAAGTAGCTGGGACTACAGGCGCCCGCCCCAATGCCCGGCTATTTTTTGGTTATAGTTGTTGTTGTCTGGCCTGGATTCAAACCCACCAGCTTTCGAGTATGTAGCTGGCACACTAGATGCTGAGCTACAGATGCACAGACAAACTTTTTTTTTTTTTAGATAGAGTGTTGCTTTGTAGCCCTCGGTAGAATGCTGTGGCGTTATAGCTCACAGCAACCTCAAACTCTTGGACTCAAGCAATTCTCTTGCCTCAGCCTCCCAAGTAGTTGGGACAACAGGTGCTCGCCACAATGCTCAGTTATTTTTAGAGCCAGGTCTGGCTTTTGCTCAGGCTGATCTTGAACCTGTGAGCTCAGGCAATCCACCTGCCTGAGCCTCCCAGAGTGCTAGGATTACAGGCGTGAGCCACTGCTTAAAATTTTTATAATTGAAAAGAAAAGAAAAATTAAATTTGGGCAAATAAAAATACTATGACTGCATTGACAGATGTCTTAGAAGTCTCTTACCATAGTCAAGTTGCAGAGTGGGACATGAGCTTAACTAGTCAGGAGAGATCTGGGAAACACTAGGTCATTCTTAGAATGCCAATAATCTCAGAATGCTCTTAAGCAATTTCAGTGTGACATGACTGACAAGACCAGGCCTTTGGAAAACTGCCTATCCTACCTACCTAGACTCATACCATAAAAAACCCAGTTTATGAATTAAGGATTCTGTTGCTATCCAGTGAGAAGACCAATTCAGGAAGCCACAGGGAGATCACATGGGGGTGACAAGGAAAGTATCCTGTGTGACAGGAAGGTATCTGGAGATGGTATACTTAAGCTAAATGGTCAGGGCATCCCTGTGCAGTAGGACAGCTGCTCCAGCCCTGCCCTTCAGCCACCACCCTGACAACATTCCAGCTGCCTCACATCTCAGTAAGTCTCAGCAATAGGGAAAACTCACAATCTTACTCACACATACAGAGTGTGGGCTCGGCACCTGTGGCTCAACGGGCTAAAGCGCCAGTCACATACACCTGAGCTGGCGGGTTCGAATCCAGCTGGGCCCACCAAACAACAATGACGCCTGCAACCAAAAAATGGCCAGGCGTTGTGGCGGGCACCTGAAGTCCCAGCTACTTGGGAGGCAGAGGCAGGAGACTAGCTTGAGCCCAGGAATTGGGGGTTGCTGTGAGCTGTGATGTCACAGCACTTTATCCAGGGTGACAGCTTGAGGTTCTGTCTAAAAAAACAAACAAAAAATACAGAGTGTGATTTGATCCTAAAGTGAAGATATGCAGCAATGGAAGACTACAAGGAAAAAAAAAAATGAATGAAAAACCTGGGGAAAAGAAAAAAGTAAAGCTTCCCTCCCTCTACAACTTAAAGTTTCCTTCCCTCGGCTTGGCGCCTGTGGCTCAATGGGCTAAGGCGCCAGCCACGTACACCTGAGCTGGTGGGTTCAAATCCAGCCCGGCCCACCAAACAACAATGACAGCTGCAACCAAAAGATGGCCAGGCGTTGTGGCGGGTCCCTGTAGTTCCAGCTACTTGGGAGGCAGAGGCAGGCGACTCACTTGAGCCCAGGAATTGGAGGTTGCTGTGAGCTGTGCACTCTCTCCAGGGTGACAGCTTGAGGCTCTGTCTCAAAAAAAAAAAAAGAAGTTTCCTTCCCTCAACAATGTCAGTCGTCTTTAGCTGTCTCCTGTCAACCAAACCTCCTCCTCTAGAGACCTGACTGCACCATCAGCATCTCCACTGCATTTCATCTGTATCCTTTCTCCTTATGCCTAACTACTCTATTAGAAGGTCTCTCTTTTTGTCTTTTGATCCTTGAGACTGGGACTCACCATGGCTTTCCGGTCTTCCTCAGCCATCTTGAGACGCTTCTGAGCCTCTTCATAAGCCTAGAAAAGAAACCAAGAGTGGAGCAGTGTGAAGCCAAAAAGACCCCACCTACAGTCAACAGCATTCCTCTCTAGATTCTCAAGGATCAATCAGATGAACCCTAGCACAAAGAAATGTCCACTTTCAGTGAGGAATCTCTGTGGCTGTGGGTACAGAAGAGTTCCCTTAGCAGGAGCACCCATGAGTTCCTCTCACCATAGAGATGAAAGCATATCACTTAAGATAGCCCCCTATTTTCCTAGAGATCACTAACTCTACAATCCCAGAAATCCTGGGGATTTACAGAACATCATGCTGCCCCTAGGCGCCTTCTTCTTCTTCTTTTTTTTTTTTTTTTTAAGACAGAGCCTCAAGCTCTCGCCCTGGGTAGAGTGTCATGGCATTGCAGCTCACAGAAATCTCCAACTCCTGGGCTTAAGTGATTCTCTTGCCTCTGCCTCCCAAGTAGCTGGGACTACAGGCACCTGCCACAACGCCCAGCTATTTTTTGGTTGCAGCTGTCATTGTTGTTTGGAGGGCATGAGCTGGATTTGAACCCGCCAGCTCAGATGTATGTGGCTGGCGCCTTAGCCGCTTGAGCCACAGGCACTGAGCCTTTTTATTTATTTATTATTTTTTCCTAGGCACCTTCTTGTCTGACCGTTCCAGGACATTTCGGGTCCGATCCTTGTCCCGCTGTCGAACTCGCTCTGCAAAGGCATCACGTTCCTCCAGGTCCTGAAGGCGCTCCCGTTCTGTCCGTTCCCACTCATCTTCTGACTCTGACTTCTCTGACTGCTGATTACTCCCCCTGCAGCCCAGACCAGAGGATTAAATAAGGACGTCCTGAAGACTCAGCATCTACCTGCCCCATCCTCTCACCCTGCTTCTGACTTACCCTGTCTTCCTCTTCCCTTTCTCAGAAGTGTCTTCCTCCTCTTCTTCCTCTTCCTCCTGGTGCTTTTTCCTGAGGTGTTTCCGTTTTTTACGCTTCTTCTGGAGGCTGCTTCCAGCTCTATCCACAGTCTCCTCACCGCTTTCCTCACTGTCTTCCAGCAACTTATAAGATCGGTTCTTCTCTAGCAGGGCTCGGGCCTCTCGCTCTGCAGCCCGAGCTGGCTTTTCCAACACCACTTTCCGTGGTACCTATCAGCAAAGGAAAAGATAGGATCTGAACAACTCCTCATCTCTGTCCACCTATTTAGCTCTGTTCCTAATTTAAGGGATTACATGGTCTTAAACCAGCCTTCATCCTCTTTCTTCCCCATGGCTTTATCCCATGTTCATCGGCCTGAATGGGACTCCTCAGCTTCTGAACTTCTTTTCAGTGATTTATTTAACAAGCATTTATCAAAGTCTTTCCTATGTGCTAAGTACTTGCTAGGTGCTAGGGACACAGGAAAAAAACAAACAAAAAAAGAATATACTGCCTCGGCGCCTGTGGCTCAAGCGGCTAAGGCGCCAGCCATGTACACCTGAGCTGGCAAGTTCGAATCCAGCCCAGGTCACCAAACAACAATGACGGCTGCAACCAAAAAATTGCCGGGTGTTGTGGCAGGCACCTATAGTCCCCGCTACTTGGGAGGCAGAGGCAGGAGACTCGCTTGAGCCCAGGAATTGGAGGTTGCTGTGAGCTGGGATGCCATGGCACTCTATCGGGGGTGACAGCTTAAGGCTCTGTCTCAAAACAAATGATTAAAAAAAAAGGAATATACCTGCCCTCAAGAGCTTACATTCTTTTTTTGTTTTGAGACAGAGTCTCACTATGTTGCCTTTGGTGGCGTGCCATTGCGTCACAGCTCACAGCAACCTCAAACTCTTGGGCTCAAGCGAGTCTCTTGCCTCTGCCTCCCAAGTAGCAAGAGCTTACATTCTTTTTTTTTTTTTGATACAGAGTCTCAAGCTGTCACCCTGGATAGAGTGCCGTGGCATCACAGCATCACAGCTCACAGCAACCTCCAATTCCTGGGCTCAAACGAGTCTCTTGCCTCTGCCTCCCAAGTAGCTGGGACTATAGGCACCCGCCACAACGCCCGGCCATTTTTTGGCTGCAGCCATCATTGTTGTTTGGTGGGCCCAGGCTGGATTCGAACCCGCCAGCTCAGGTGTACGTGGCTGGCGCCTTAGCCCATTGAGCCACAGGTGCCGAGCCAAGAGCTTACATTCTTAAATACAACTCTCAATTACATGGGCGCTTTCCCACAGTTCTGTTGTTCCCAATGTTTAAGTCATGCCTACACAATGACTGATATGCTGCAAGCATTATTGTGCAGTTTAACAGTGGATATCACATGCCTGGTATTGTACCAGACTCCAGGAATACACAGGTGATCAGAAACATAAGTGCCTACCCTCACAGCACTTACATTCTAACCTCCTCTCTCACGAAGTACGATATGGGATAGCAATGCCAGGCTCTCTGCCATTCTTTGAACACTTTCACTCCTTCTATATACTTACTGAGTATAAAGCACTTGTTCTTTAAGGCAGGCAACTGATAAGTAGGAAGAAAACAAAGGCAAGAAATGCAAAGTCCTGGGGGCGGCGCCTGTGCCTCATTGAGTAGAATGCCAGCCCCATATACCGAGGGTGGCAGGCCCAACCTCGGCCAAACTGCAAAAAAACAGAAAAATAGTCAGGCGTTGTGGTGGGCGCCTGTAGTCCCAGCTACTTGGGAGGCTGAGGCAAGAGAATCGCCTAGGCCCAGGAGTTGGAGGTTGCTGTGAGCTGTGTGATGCCACGGCACTCTACCGAGGGCGATAAAGTGAGACTCTGTCTCTACAAAAAAAAAAAAAAAGAACTGCAAAGTCCTGGCTGGGGTGCTCATAGCACAGTGGTTACAGCACCAGGCACATACACCAGAGTGGCGGGTTCGAACTGGCCCGGGCCAGCTAAACAACAATGACAAGGAAAACAAAAAATAGCCGGGCGCCTGTAGTCCCAGCTACTTGGGCGGCTGAGGCAAGAGAATCGCTTAAGTCCAAGAGTTGGAGGTTGCTGTGAGCTGTGACATTACAGCACTCTACCGGGGGCAACATAGTGATACTCTGTCTCAAAAAAAAAGAAAGAAAGAGAAAGAAAGGAAAGAAAGGAAAGAAAGAAAGGAAGAAAGGAAGAAAGAAAGAAAGAAAGAAAGAAAGAAAGAAAGAAAGAAAGAAAGAAAGAAAGAAAAGAAAGGAAGAAAGAAAGAAATGCACAGTCCTTTCCTCCTCTCTACCTGACAAATTACAGAGAATCAATGGGCTTTCTTCTCCTGGTTACTACCTCCATCTCTTCGGCCATCCTACAGCATTTCACACATATCTCACTATTCAAAGTGTGGTCCGCAGAATGCCAGCATCACCTGAAAACTTGTTAGAAATCCAGAAGCTGGCTGGGCGCCTGTGGCTCAGCGGGCTAAGGCGCCAGCCACGTACACCTGAGCTGGTGGGTTCAAATCCAGCCCAGACCCGCCGAACAACAATGATGGCTGCAACCAATAAAATGGCCGGGCGTTGTGGCGGGCGCCTGCAGTCCCAGCTACTTGGGAGGCGGAGGCAAGAGACTCGCTTGAGCCCAGGAATTGGAGGTTGTTGTGAGCTGTGATGCCACAGCACTCTATCCAGGGTGACAGCTTGAGGCTCTGTATCACAAAAAAAAAAAAAAAGAAAAAAAAAAAAAGAAAGAAATCCAGAAGCTAAGATCTTTACTCAATCGGAATCTATATTTTAACAAGGACCCTGGGTGAATTATAGGCATGTTAAAGTTATACAAGCATTTAACCCAGCACACTTAAGCCCTCCTCAATATTCTCAACCGAGGTGAGTCCAGCACCTAGCAAGGTACCCAGGCGACAACAAAGAATAATGCTTGCAAACTGAGCTTGCGTAACTCCCTGCTGAGCAGTTAGGCCGGCCTCACCTGGACTGACAAATGACAGGGCCCTTCCCCTCTTCTACGCCCTCTCCTGCAGTTCCCACGCCAGGACCCGCCCCCCCCGACACCTTGTTCCAGAGTCTCAGGGCGAAGTCCCGGGCCGGCCCGCTGAGGTCCAAGGTATCGGTGTCTCGTAGTCGCTGCACGAATTCCTCAGCCGTCGCGCAGCGCTGTGCTGTACCGATCAGAAACTGAGCAACATGCCGCTCGCTCAGCCCCAGCACTGAGTGCAGCTCATCCTGAACCCAGCGCTCCAGGCCCGCCGGCGTCGCCATGGCGACCCGCAATCTCAGCTTCCCGTCCCGAAGCGTCCAGAGCAGCAGAGCTGGCGGCCGGGCCGGTCAGAGGCCTAGAGCCTTCGGCAAGAGCTTCAGTTCCGGAAGAGAACTGCCTTATGATCTCCGGATTCCTCCACCAACAGCCCCGAGCCTTCTTCCCGCAACGCAGAGCCCGGAAGGAACTGCGCTTTTCTGGCCCAAGCACTACGGTGGCCGAGCGAGTCCAAACCGATAGATGTAGTGATGTAGTACATTTTCCTTCATTTCTACCTCCATGCAATCTATCTGTCGCCCTCTGATGGTCATTCTGTGAGCCCTTCACGCACACATTCATTCAACTAAGAAATGAGCGCCTAATGTGTGCTCATTCACTAGTTTCTTTTTTTTTTTTTTTTTTGAGACAGAGCCTCAAGCTGTCACCCTGGGTAGAGTGCTGTGGCATCACAGCTCACAGCAACCTCCAATTTCTGGGCTCAAGCGATTTTCCTGCCTCCGCCTCCCAAGTAGCTGGGACTACAAGCGCCCGCCCCAGAGCCTGGCCATTTTTTGGTTGCAGCGGTCATTGTTGTTTGGCGGGTCCAGACTGGATTCGAACCCTCCAGCTCAGGTGTACGTTGGCTGGTGCCTTAGCCTGTTGAGCCACCGGCGCCCAGCCACATTCATTAGTTGCAATCGCTGGACATACAGTTGAGAACAAATCAGACAAAAAGTTCCTTATGGATGGGGCGGCGCCTGTGGCTCAGTGAGTAGGGTGCGGACCCATATGCCAGATGTGGCAGGTTCAAACCCAGCCCTGGCCAAAAACTGCAAAAAAAAAAAAAAAAAGTTCCTTATGGGCTCAGCGGTTGTAGTACGGTGGTTACCGCGGGGTGGAAGGTTCAAACCTGGACTAGGCCAGCTAAACTACAATGACAACTGCAACAAAAAAATAGCTGGGCATTGTGGCGAGCGCCTGTAGTCCTAGCTACCTGGGAGGCTGAGGCAAGAGAATTGCTTAAGCCCAAGAATTTGAGGTTTCTGTGAGCTGTGACGCCATAGCACTTTACCAAGGGCTAAGACTCTGTCTCAAAAAAAAAAACCTTATGAATTTACATTTGGGAGTGGTAGGAGGCAAGATATATAATAAATATGTAAGTTTTATGGAGCCAAAAATAATGCAAGGTAAGTGTGGGGTGGGGCACAAATTCAATTTTAAATTGGAAGATTGCCAGTGGCTCAAGCCTGTAAATTTAGCACTGTAGGAGGCCAAGAGGGATCATTTTAGCTCAGGGGTTCCAGACCAGCCTGAGCAAGAATGAGACCTCACCTCTCCTAAAAAGAAATAAAATAAAATAACTAGCTAGGTGGGCAGCACCTGTGGCTCAAAGGAGTAGGGCGCCAGCCCCATATACTGGAGGTCTCAGGTTCAAACCCAGCCCTGGCCAAAAACTGCAAAAAAAAAACCCCAAACAAACAAACAAAAACTAGCTGGGCATTGTGGTAGTCACCTGCAGACCAAGCTACTTGGGAGGCTGAGGCAAGAGGATCCCTTGAGCCCAGGAGTTTGAGGTTGCTGTGAGCTACGACATGACAGCACTCTAACCTGGGGCAACAGAGTGAGACTATCTCAAAAAAACAGTAAACAAACAGGCTCAGCGTCTGTAGCTCAAGCCGGTGGGTTCAAACCCAGCCCAGGCCTGCCAAACAACAATGACAATGCAACCAAAGACTGGCTGGGCGTTGTGGAAGGTGATTGTGGTCCCAGCTGCTTGGGAGGCTAAGGCAGGAGAATTGCTTAAGCCCAAGATTTTGAGGTTGCTGTGAGCTGTGACGCCACGGCATTCTACCAAGGTTAGCACAGTGAAACTCTGTCTCAAAAATTAATAAATAGGCTCGGCGCCCATAGCTCGGAGAATAGAGTGCCGGCCACATACACGGAAGGTGGCAGGTTTGATCCCAGCCTGGGCCTGCTAAACAAGAATGACAACTGCAACTAGAAAATGCAACTAGCTGGGCCTTGTGGCAGGTGCCTATAGTCTCAGCTACTCAGGAAGCTGAGGCAAACGAATAGCTTGAGTCCAAGAGTTTGAGATTGCTGTGAACTGTGACGCCATAGCACTCTACCGAGGGCAACATAGTGAGACTGTCTCAAAAAAAAAATAAATAAATAAAATAAAGAATTAAAATAAGTCGAACTTGTTACTTGCTGTTCTGTCCTCCATCTCTGTTTAACCCTGTTTCATACTTTTTTTTTTTTTTCCCGGAGACAAGAGTCTCAAGCTGTTGCCCTGGCATCACAGCTCACAGCAACCTCCAACTCTTGGGCTTGAGCGATTTCTCTTGCCTCAGCCTCCCAAGTAGCTGGGACTACAGGCATCCACTACAATGCCCAGCTATTGTTTTGTTGTTGATGTCATTGTTCAGCGGCCCAGGCTAGATTTGAATCCGTCAGCTCCGGGGTATGTGGCTGGCACTCTAGCCGCTGAGCTACAGGCACCCAAGCCACTGAGCTACAGGTGCCGAGCTGCCTGCTTCATAATGATTAGTTGCACTTGTTATACACTAATGTTGGGAAATGAAACATTGTTATTGCAATTAACAACTGTAGGTCAATCTGTGTCACTGACTTCTTGACTTCTGTTTCTTCCATGACTGTAGGCACCCCTGGCATCTCAGAACTTCCTGCCTGTTTTCCTGGGTTACAACTGATCAGAATCTTTATCTAATTTGCTATGTAACCATTCTGTTTCCCTCCATACCCACACCCTCTCTGAATTGGCTCATTTTTTCAATACTTGTTCCCTTGCTAGCAAGTTGAAGACCTTTTGGATATGCATAAGATCAATTTGTCTAATACATTTTGGTTTTGTAGTAAAGGGGCTAAGGGTCTACTCTGACCAGTCAGAATAGCAAGCAACCTGTAATGTTAGGAGGACTATAACTACTCAATCAGGTGTTTTTTAGCCTGGAGAGCTGAAAAACAAAAAGACCTGATGAGTAAAATATAGATGTTCCACATTAGTAGAAGGCAGAGATCTTTAAAATGTTAAAAATCTCCAATATCAAATATACTTGGGTAGTACAACCATGAATCATTGCTACTTCTTAAATCTTCAGGAATATAAAATGCATCATCTATCAAAGAAGAACATTTTTTTTTTTTGAGACAGAGCCTCAAGCTGTTACCCTGGGTAGAGTGCTGTGACATCACGGCTCACAGCAACCTCCAACTCCTGGGCTCAAGCGAGTCTCCTGCCTCCGCCCCCCCCAGTAGCTGGGACTACAGGCGCCCGCCACAACGCCCGGCCATTTTTTGGTTGCAGCCGTCATCATTGTTGTTTGGCGGGCTGGGCTGGATTCG
Organism: Arctocebus calabarensis; assembly: GCA_963573935.1. Taxonomy (NCBI): domain Eukaryota; kingdom Metazoa; phylum Chordata; class Mammalia; order Primates; family Lorisidae; genus Arctocebus; species Arctocebus calabarensis. The sequence goes on from CAUYON010185770.1 coordinate 11,585, forward strand.
AACCTGCCAGCTCAGGTGTACGTGGCTGGCGCCTTAGCTGTTGAGCCACAGGCGCCTAGCCAAAGAAGAACATTTTATAGGAAACTGCACTTCTGTACATACTCAGTAAATTTTGCAGCAATTTCAGATTTACCATTCATAGTCTGCTCCAAATCTTGAAGTAAATGTCTCTGGATTAGCCCCATGGGTTGGGTTGGGTTGGGTGTCCCGCACTACCTCCCTGGCTCCTTGCATTGCAGCAGGCCTTTTTTTTTTTTTTTTTGCCAGGGCCGGGTTTGAACCCACCACCTCTGGTATATGAGGCCAACGCCCTACTCCTTGAGGCAAAGGCGCCGCCTTTTTTTTTTTTTTTTTTTTAAGGAAGAGGTCTGGCTAGTGCCCAGGCTGATCTAAAACAATCCTCCAGGGCGGCACCTATAGCTCAGTGGGTAGGATGCTGGCTACATATACTGAGGCTGGCGGTTTGAACCTGGCCTGTGACAGCTAAAAAACATAGTGGTTACTGCTCCAGCCACATACACCAAGGCTGGTGGGTTCAAATCCGGCCCAGAGCAGTTAAACAATGACAACTATAACAAGAAAATAGCTGGGCATTGTGGCGGACACCTGTAGTCCCAGCTACTTGGGAGGAAGAAGCAAGAGAATTGATTAAGCCCAAGAGTTGGAGGTTGCTGTGAGCTGCGACACCACTGCACTCTACTGAGGGCAACATAGTGATACTCTGTCTCAAAATAAATAAACAAACAATCCTCCAGTCTTGGCCTCCCAAAATGTTAGGATTACAAGCATGAGCCACCACACCCTTCCTGCAGCAGACTTATGAATACTGGAACCCTTCAATTCAGAGTGTCCTCTGCTTCCAATTTTCAGCTCTTTTCATCTATTCATTCATTTTTTTCAGTCATTCATTCTAGAAATAATTGTGTGTGCCTACTAGGTTCAAGGAATGGGGATATGTCAGTGAACCCAAATGACAGTTGGCCCTCATGGAAGTTCCAGTCTAGTGAATGCAACTGCCCTCTCTCATGTTGCCTGCTTGTCTTGGATGAAACCCATGCACAGCTTCTCAGACCACTTTCTCCATGGCAGTGACGAGTTCCTGGTTCATCCCTCTCATTTTCCCCTCACATAGACACCAGAGCTTCCCTTCACATGCACTTTCTTTTCCTTAAGAAGGAGAACCAGCAGGAGAATGGGTAGAGCTCCATTTTATTATGAGAGCTTAAAAAACAAAACAAACAGGCAACCGATAAAGAAGGCGTAATGGGAGAGGAGAGTTAGGTGCCTTCTTAATCACCCCATATGACCCCAATTCAATTGTGAACCACTAGGAGGACCAGAATTAAATAACTATCATAGGGTACAGAGTTATGATTCTTAGCCTTCCCTCTTGGGGAAAACTGAGGCAAAGCAATACTGAGCAAAAGTGGAGGACACCACCTTCCCAGTTCTGGAGGGGACAAAGGAGAGGATTCCACGCATCATAGCAAGTAAGTGTGGCTTGTAAACCTGGGACTTTGGCATGTGGAGCTGGGAGCTGGTGGATTTGTAAACCAGGCTGTGGCCAAGAGAGGAGGCAGGAGCTGTAAACAAAGGGGGCAATAACCTAGAGAACAGGAGGGAGTGCTTGTAAATGGAGGCAGCCTCCCAGGGAGATCCAGGGAGATGAATATAACTCGAGAGTCTCCACAGTACAGTGGGGAGTCAAGGAAGGCTAAAGGGAAAGTGTACCTTGCCATGGAGATGGGAGGTGTTCTATCTCCACCCTCAATGAGTTCTGTGCTCTGCCCCAGGGTTTGCTGCTCACTCTTGAGCTACTTAGGAGGCACCAGCATGTTTAACCCCACCAGTTAACTGAGGCCACAGTAGTGACCTCAGGTTAGGATGGAAATTAGGCAACTTGCTTTGCCCCCAGGAACAGGATGGGAAAAGCAATTTGGAAGATGTTGGTTGCCCTTCTCTGCCAGGCTCAGGATCTATCTTCTCCAAATCTTCTGGGCTCCAAGATCTTCAGTTCTAGGAAGAAGAGAGGTACGTCCCCATGGTGGAAGAAGGTCACCGCCGGCAGGACTCATCTGTGAGAGAGGGGCAATAATGATAGAGAATGAATGAGAGCCTCTGCCTCCTGTCCTATCCTTCCCTAAAACTAAGGGCATCTGGCATATAGCAAGTCCTATAATATCTTTCAGATACTACCAGTTTCAACAACCATCACTCATTTAGGTTGAACTCTGCTAGGCATTCTTTTTTTTTTTTTTTTTTTTGCAGTTTTTGGCCAGGACTGAGTTTGAACCCACCACCACCACCTCCGGCATATGGGGCCAGCACCCTACTCCTTTGAGCCCCAGGCATTCTTATAATTCATTTTTTTTTTGAGACAGAACCTTAAGCTGTTGCCCTGAGTAGAGTGCCATGGCATCACAGCTCACAGCTCAAGCGAGTCTCCTGCCTCTGCCTCCCAAGCATCTGGGACCACAGGCGCCTGCCACAACAAATGGCCATTTTTTGGTTGCAGCCATCATTGTTGTTTGGCAGGCCCAGGCTGGATTCAAACCTGCCAGCTCAGGTGTACGTGGCTGGTGCCTTAGCCCATTGACCCACAGGCGCTGAGCCCTTATAATTCATTTTTTAAATCTCATGCTAACTCCATGACAACTTAAGTAATTTAACATGCAGCCATCGTTCTACGTACTTCACAAAAGTTACTTAATCTTTTCAACAAGTCCAGAAGGTAGTTATTGAAAGGTGGCCTTACTAATAACCTATTTAACAGGAAAATAAACTATCAAACAGAAAGTAAGGAAACAAAGTCACAGCACATAATTGCCTCTCTGAAGTGAAAACTCACAAGTACTCCCTTTGCTTTGTTTAATTAAAACACCTGTGGCTTAACTGTTATCTGTAAATCTTATCAGCCTTGAAGAGCCGTAAGCAGACAGTAAGGGTGGTAAGCACCAAGCAAAGACTGAGCCACAAGCCTGAGCAACAGCAAGACCCTGTCTCCACTAAAAATAGAAAAACAAGACTGGGCACAGTGGCTTATGCCTGTAATCCCAGAACTCTGGGAGGTGGAGGCAGATGGATTGCTTGAGCTCACAAGTTAGAGACCAGTCTAAGCCAGCGTGAGACCTCGTCTCTAAAAATGGCTGGGCGTTGTGGCAGGCACCTGTAGTTCCAGCCACTTGGAAGGCTGAGGCCAGAGGATCACTTGAGCCCAAGAGTTTGAGGTTGCTGTGTGCTAAAGATCCTATGGCACTCTACTGAGGAGAGACTCTGTCTCAAAAAATAATAATAGGCTCGGCACCTGTGGCAGAATGGGCTAAGGCGCCAGCCATGTACACCTGAGCTGTTCGAATACATCCCGGGCCCGCCAAACAACAATGATGGCTGCAACCAAAAAATGGCCAGGCATTGTGGCAGGTGCCTGTAGCCCCAGCTACTTAGGAGGCGGAGGCAAAAGACTCGCTTGAGCCCAGCAATTGAAGGTTGCTGTGAGCGGTGATGCCACAGCACTCTATTCAGGGTAACAGCTTGAGGCTCTGTCTCAAAAAAAAAAAATAAAATAAAAATAATAAAATAAAAAATAAAACACATATAGCCAGGTGTTGTGGCAGGCACCTTTAGCCCAGCTAATTGGGAAGCTGAGGCAAGAGAATTGCTTAAGCCCAAGGGTTTCAGGTTGCTGGGAGCTGTGATGCCATTGCACTCTACCAAGGGTAACATAGTGAAACTGTCTTAAAAAAAAAAGTAAGTAAGATAAATAAAAATAGAAAAACTAGCCAGGCGCATGGAGGAGTCCCAGCTACTCGGGAAGTGGGAGTAAGTGGATCTCTTGAGCCCAAGAGTTTGAGGTTGCTGTGGAGCAGTGATGCCACCGCACTCTACCCAGGGCAACAGAGTGAGAGTAGTTCTATATAAATGAATAAATACATACATACATACACCAAACCACTTCTCAGGCCAGCACTTCATTTGTATGCTATGGCAACTCCCTTCTCTCTCAAATAAAATAAACTTTCTGGGGCGGCACCTGTAGCTCATCGAGTAGGGTGCCGGCCAAATATACCAAAGGTGGCAGGTTCAAACCCAGCCTCAGCTGAACTGCAAAACAGAAAAATAGCCAGGTGTTGTGGTGGGCACCTGTAGTCCCAGCTACTCGGGAGGCTGAGGCAAGAGAATCGCCTAAGCCCAGGAGTTGGAGGTTGCTGTGAGCTGTGTGATGTCACGGCACTCTACCAGGGGATAAAGTAAGACTCTATCTCTTAAAAATAAATAAATAAATAAAATAAACTTTCTTTCCTAAACTACAACTATCCTACTCCTGGCTCGATGCCCGTAGCACAGTGGTTACAGTGCCAGCCACCTACACTGAGGGTGGCAGGTTTGGATGAGACTCAGGCCAGCTAAAAACAACAGCAACAACTGCAAAAAAAATAACTGGGCAATATGGTGGATGCCTGTGGTCCCCGCTACCTGGGAGGCTGAGGCCACAGAATCTCTTAAGCCCAAGAGTTTGAGGTTGCTGTGAGCTGTGACAGAACAGTACTCCACTGAGGGCGACATGGTGAAACTGTCTCAACAACAACAACAAATTCTACTCCTGGTGTGAGAAATCTTTCTCCAATCTCTGCTGCGAGCGCCTCACGAATTCCCACCCTAACAATTATTAGTAACCTCATTTTATAAATAATAAACTGATATCAGAAGTCAGGTGGTTTCTTTGAGGTCACACAAAAGACAAGTTGGAATTCAAACTTAGGCCTGTCTGGCCCAAACCCTGTGTTTTTTTTTTTTTTCCGAGACAGAGCCTCAAGCTGTCGCCATGGATAGAGTGCTGTGGCATCACAGCTCACAGCAATCTCCAATTCCTGGGCTCAAGCGAGTCTCTTGCCTCCACTTCCCAAGTAGCTGGGACTACAGGTGCCCGCCACAACTCTTGGCCATTTTTTTGGTTGCAGCCGTCTTTGTTGTTCGGCAGGCCTGGGCTGGATTCCAACCCGCCAGCTCAGGTGTACGTGGCTGGCGCCTTAGCCCGTTGAGCCGCAGGCGCCGAGCGAAAAAACCCTATGTTTTTAATCAAATTGAAGCTCTCAGAAAGAGGTCTGGTTTTGAAACCTGAATACTCAATGTGTACTTCATTTTCCAGAACCTCAGTTTCCCCACCTGTTTTTAAGGCACTGGTTGCGCTAGAGACCCTGCCAAGCCGCTAAAGCATCTACGGAAATCCTCCCCTTCCCTCCCACAGCACGGGGCCACTCTGACACCAGGGGGCGCCCTCGGGCCGGCGGAGCTCTGCTCACCCACGATCAGGGCCTTGGTGCGCAGCCCGCCTTGGAGCTCCGGCTGCAGCAGCAGCAGCTCCTCATCATCATCTTCGTCGTCGGGTTGGGCCGCTGGAGGGTGGCAAGTACTGGGGACCTCGGGCTCCGGGCCCAGCTCCTCCAGCACAGAACTCTCAGAAGGATATTGGTACGTGGTCTCCAAGGCTGTCTCGCTGAAGGAGATCTTGAGCTGAGGGAGGGAAACGGGGTTGGAGACACGCTTAGTGCGGGAAGTCCGGGGAAAGCCGGGAGGGAAACCCAGCAAAGCTGCAGGGGACCCGGTGGGAGAGGGGGTCCAGCTGCCTGGACCCCTGGCACCCTGCTTCCTCTTCTCCCCATCCACTTGGGATCTAGTTTTCTTTTCCATACTGTCTCTCCAGCCTAGACTTCCCTCTTCAATCATCATTTCAAACACATCGGACTTTGGCTTGTGGCTTTGGCAGGGGCCTGAGAAACAGAGGGAGAGTCCTAGAACTAAGTTCCCTGTGGGAAACAGAAGGATTAAAAGAAATGAAAATACCTGGTGCTGGTTCGGCGCCTGTAGCTCAGCAGCTAGGGCGCCCGCCACATAGCCACATACACCGGGACTGGCCGGTCAGCTCCAGCCTGCCAAACAACAATGACAACTACAACAAAAAAACAGCCGGGCGTTGTGGCAGATGCTTGTAGTCCCATCTACTTGGGAGGCTGAGGCAAGAGAATTGCTTAAGCCCAAGAGTTTGAGGTTGCGGTGAGCTGTGATGCCACAGCTCTTTACCCAGGGCGACATAGTGAGACTCTGTCTCAAAAAAAAAAAGAAAGAAAGAAAAGAAAAGAAAAAGAAAACACATGGTGTTGTGCTCTGAACTGAGTCTTTGGACCCTGGGGCAAATTAGGCTTCTAAGATGAGGTTATATTTGAGCTGACCAGGCACTTAAGAGCTGGTTGAGGAGAGAGTCCCAGCTAAAAGCAAGGTTTTCAAGGGTTCTCAGCCCCTTGCTGTCTCCTAGGCAGCTGCCCGCTCCCATTTCCCTTCACTCCTCTCTTATCCACAGCAAAGGGGGTTAAGGGCCTGGGAAGGGATAAGAGATCAGCAGAAAGGCTCAGAGGAACCAAGAAACTCTCCAACACACAGGGGAGAAAATGAGTCCCTGAGTCCCTCAGAGGTGCAGCTGGGAGAGGTAACACGGGCAGAGAGGAAAGTCCATACTAACCTAGAGAAGGAGTGCAGAGGGTGTCCAAAAGGAATAGTAGAGACAAAGGGGAAAGGTAGAGACAGGCAAAAGGCCAGAGAAGAGGCAGAAAACTCTCTAAAACACACTGTCCCAGCCAGGCATGGTGGTCACTCCTGTGATCCTAGCATTCTGGGAGGCTGAAGAGGGAGTGAAAGACCCTGTCTCTGCTAAAAACAGAAAATTAGCTGGACATTTTGGCATGCAACTGCAGTCCCGGCTACTCAGAAGACTGAGGCAGGAGGATTGATTGAGCCCAGGAATTTGAGGTTGCAGTGAGCTGATGATGCCACTGTACCCCACCAGGGGCAGAAGATTGAGTCTCTGTCTTAAATGAACAAACAAGCAAACAAAAAACAAACAATAAAAAAACCCATACTGTCCCGAGAGCAGGGCGAGGCCCAGCTGTTCTCACTGCCTCTCTACCCTTCCCCTTTGCCCTCTTAAGAAGCTCAGGGGGAAGGGGCAGGGTGGGATTAAGTCTGGGAGCCAAAGGGATTAGGAAGACAAACAGGATTCTATGTGTACTACTTGGAAAGGCCCAGATGATCTACTCAGGCCTTCCCCTGGCATCTGTTTAGGAAATCTTGGGGCTGAGCCCTACATCCCTGAGTCTCTGCATGAACTGGAGTATGAGAAGCAAGGAAGGTGACTGAACAGATGATTGCCAAGGACTGTATGAGATATGACACCTTAGTCCCACAGAGAGCTGGAACTCAGGGACTGTACTCCAAACTCTGCAACAGCTCCCCATTTCACTTGCAGCAAAAGCCAGGGCCTGACCAAAGTTTACAGGGTGTTCCCAATGTGCCATCCTGCCTTTACCTCTCTGGCATTTTCCTTCACACTAGTCACACTGACCTTAGTTTCCACCAAGCCCACCAGGTACACTGTCAGCTCAGGGCCTTTGCACTGGCTGTTCTTTCTGTGTGCAATGTTCTTCCCCCAAATGTCCCCATGGTTCCCTCCCTCCTGATGGCCCTATTCTGAAGTTGACACATTCACTTCCCTTGCATCTTGACTCTATATTTCACTTATCCCTGTTCTAATTTTTTTCCCATAATCACTTACCACCTAAAATATTTGCTTATTGGGCTGGGTGCAGTGGCTCATGCCTGTAATCCTAGCACTCTGGGAGGCTGAGGTGGATGATCACTTGAGCGAGAGCGAGACCCCATCTCAAAAAATAGCTAAGTGTTTGGCAGCACCCATAGCTCAGTGGGTAGGGTGCTGGCCACATACACCGAGGCTGGTGGGTTCAAACCCTGCCTGCCCAGTCCTGCTAAATAATAATGACAACTGCAACAACAACAACAACAAAAAATAGCTGGGTGCTGTGGCAGATGCCTGTAATCCCAGCTGCTAGGGAGGCTGAGGCAAGAGAATCTCTTGGGCCCAAGAGTTTGAGGTTGCTGTGAGCTGTGACGCCATAGCACTCTACCAAGGGTAACAAAGTGAGACTCTGTCTCGGAAAAAAAAAAATTGCTTATTTATTATGTTCGTTTCTGCTATCAAAAGGAGCTTAGAAGTTGCTACAGTGGATAAGATTTGTCTAGACCTCAGATGAGGTATCAACAGAGGACCAATGCTGGGGGAAGAATCTGGGGGTAGTCAGCCTGTACATAGTGAACCTCTAGTCTGTGTTAGACAGCAGTGACAGTGGCCAGACTGCTTATATTTCAACTTCTTGAAATGGACCACTTATGAATCTGTAATTGACAGATTTATCCAAATTTCTAGGAGCCAATTTCTGATTTCTTTTTTTTTTTTGAGACAGAGCCTCAAGCTGTCACCCTGGATAGAGTGCTGTGGCATCACAGCTCACAGCAACCTCCAATTCCTGGGCTCAAGCGAGTCTCTTGCTTCCGCCTCCCGAGTAGCTGGGACTACAGGCACCCGCCACAACGCCTAGCCATTTTTTGGTTGCAGCTGTCGTTGTTTGTCGGGCCTGGGCTGGATTCGAACTCACCAGCTCAGGTGTACATGGCTGGTGCCTTAGCCTGTTGAGCCACAGGCACCGAGCCTGTTTTTTTTTCATATCTCCTTTTAGGATAAAAACCTCTAGAGCAGTGGTTCTCAACCTTCCTAATGCTGCGAACCTTTAATACAGTCCAAAGGGGTCACAACCTACAGGTTGAGAACCACTGCCCTAGAGTTTATTATCTACTCGGTCTCTCCCCCCAGCCTACTCTTTCAACAACCCCCCCAACTTCTGACTGGGTGTCTCAGGAATGCACAGCCTGTATGGTAGTGGGGGGAGGAGTAGGGTGACTCACTCACTCTTCTCCCCTCAGCTATATACGGTCACAAAGGGGCTAATCTCTCAGCCCAAGGGACCTCTGGGGAACTGCACTGGCCATAGTCCATTCCCTGGCTCCCATGGCAGGGCTGAAATTTCTCTCCTGATGGCAGGGATAAGTTTGATGGAATCAGCCCACAAACAGGATTTAGGGAAGGTGGTGAGATTGGTGTTGGGGTGCTCTTATCTCTTATCCCTGAGCCAGTGAGTTGCAGAAGTGGGACAAGGCACACCAGTCCCTGATGAACAAGATGCTAAGGGAGGGAAGAAGGCCTGAGAGAGAGTGGAGGGTGAGGTGTCTGGGTACAGAGTACTTTCTGCTGCCTCTTCCCCACCCTACCCCCTCCCTCGAGCTGCTGCTTCCTTATTCTCTCACCACATCCTGAGCACAGTTCTGGCGGGCCCAAGGCCCAGTGTTCCCCACTCAGCCACACCAGCCTTCCGGCCCCCACCCCAGGCTTCCTGTTTGGGTGATCTGCTTCCGGCTCCCCTACTCCCTGGCTTAGGTATGGTCACCAACACAGGTTCTGCCTTACATTCAATTCCTGGCTCCTTTGGATGCTCCCTGGGCTTTGGGCCCCAAAGCTTCATGCTCCTTCCTCCCCAAGGGCATAAGCCAGCCTCAGTAGGAAGTGACTTTTCTGAACACCTCACCCTGGTAGAATTTCCTTTGCATCTGCCCAGCCCTGAGGGGTAGGGGATGGTTAGCAGTCAGACAGTTCAGGGTAGATTCCAAAATACCATGGCTCAAGATAGGAGCTTAAGCTCCATGTGAAGATGGATAGATCAAATGACTCCCCAAGTTTAGTCCAGGTCCTTGGTCCCTGTGGTTTCCCACCAACACCAAGGACACAAAAAAACAAATCTGAGGACATTAACATATGAGATAAGAAGAGACAGGGTTTCCCAGGGTCTGGGGAGATGTGTATTAGTAGAGGGACCCTTGTGTTGGAGACATCTGAGCGTGGGACCTTTTTCTCCCTAGAGATTTGCAAGCTGGAAACTGATGGGTGAGCATAAGGAAGGAGTTGGTCAGGGCTGGCAGGGAAGTCAGCCTGGCTGCTCCTAACCCCTCCCTGCTTGACCTTGTTCACATCTAACCTCTGACCCTCTCTGGCCTCAGCCTCCATCCCTTTCCCCAACTCTCAGTGTACTCTCTGTCCACTATCTGCTCTCAGCATTGTATATCCAAATGCACTTTTCTCTTTTGCTACCCCTAAGGGAGGGAGAGGCCAGGATGGCAGGGAGAGGGGAAAACCAATTGCTGAGCCAGTTCTGGGGACGGAGGGGAAGCCCAAGGAGGAACAACGGGGGAGTAAGAGGTGGGGGTATTTTGGAAGAGAAGGCTTTTCTTGTCCCAAGAGAGAAGGAAGCACTGTCTGAAGCAGTGGCCCAGCTGGGGGTGTGCAACCGCGAGGTCACCCACTTCAAATGGCCTCTGTGTGTATCTCTTCCCTTGGGCAGACTGGGGGTGGGAGGATTTAAAAGCCTTCTCTCTGCTCTTTGGCCAGCCCAGTTCCATTCCTCCTCTCCCCTCTATCCTAGGAGACACTCAGCTCTGCCTGCTTTTCCTTGGGGGTGTGAGATCTTTCTCCACTGGCTTCTCTCTGCAATTTCTTTTCTTTCTTTCTTTTTTTTTTTTTGTAGAGACAGAGTCTTACTTTATCACCCTCGGTAGAGTGCCATGGTGTAACACAGCTCACAGCAACCTCCAACTCCTGGGCTTAGGCAATTCTCTTGCCTCAGCCTCGCAAGTAGCTGGGACTACAGGCGCCAGCCACAATGCCTGGTTATATTTCTGTTTTGCAGTTTGCCGAGGCCGGGTTTGAACCTGCCACTTTCGGTATATGGGGCCAGCGCTCTACTCAATAAGCCACAGGCACCGGCCATGATTGATTGTTAATGTCTGCCAAGGATTAGAGTGGAGGGTGATAGCATGTATGCCATATAAAAAGATATATATTTGCCATCTTTCTCCTTTACTATCAAACTAAAAAACCCTCACAATTTCACAGGGTGTTAAAAGATAAATAATACTGCAAAAGAAGGCTGAAAGCAAAAATCAAAGGCTAATAAAACTGAAAACATGCCTATCATGAGCCTAAGTTTGTGCAGTGCGCACCTGGTTTACTTAACATGTGAGCAAACTCCTCCCCCTGGTGGTCACACACATCTACAACATGCTAAATGAGTACAAAAGTGAGACATAGCCCTCAGCTAAGAGAGATAGAGCACAAGAGCTATTAAATTATAACATTGGTCAGGTATCTCAGCACTAGAAGACCAACGCAGGAAGATCACTTGATGCTAGGAGTTTGAGACCAGCCTGGGCAGATACATGCTATAAATATATATATTTCTATGTGACATTCTATTACCCTCCACTCTGCCTCATTCTTCACAGACATTAACAATCAATCATATGGTTTTACTGCCAAGCCCAGATTCAGTTTCAGAATCCTTTTTTTTTTCTTTTTTGAGACAGCCTCAAGCTGTCGCCCTGGGTAGAGTGCTGTGGTATCACAGCACACAGCAACCTCCAACTCCTGGGCTTAAAGCGATTCTCTTGCCTCAGCCTCACGAGAAGCTGGGATTACAGGTGCCCCCCACAACACCTGGCTATTGTTTTTTTGTTTGTTTGTTTGTTTGTTTGTAATTGTCATTGTTGTTTGGCAGGCCCAAGCTAGATTCAAACCTGCCAGATCTGGTGTATGTGGCTGGTGCCTTAGCTGCTTGAGCTACAGGCACCGAGCCCAGAATCTTTCTTAACATGACATTTTAGGCAGCTACTACCAATTCTACCAAAACTAAGTAAAAATAAGTTAGCCAGGTATAGACACACCTGTAGTCCTAGCTACTTGGGAGGCTGAGGCAGGAGCATTACTGGAGCACAGGAGCTCAAGGTTGCACTGAGCTATGATGATGCCAGCTATGATTCCTAGCCTGAGTGACAGAGGGAGACCCTTTTTTTAAAACTAAGTTAATTAATTAAAAGCTTGTAGCTGGGCGCGGTGGTTTATGCCTGTAATCTTAGCACTGTGAGAGGTTGAGGCGGGTGGATTGCTTGAGCTCAGGAGTTGAAGACCAGCCCGAGCAAAAGTGAGACCCTGTCTCTAGTAAAAAAAAAAAAAAAAATAGAAAAAACTGAGGCAAGAGGATCACTTGAGCCCGAGTTGGAGGTTGCTATGAGCTATGGGCACTCTACCCAGGGACAGCTTGAGACTCTGTCTCAAAGAAAAAAAACTTTTTGGCTCAGTGCCTATAGCTCAAGTGGCTATAGTGCCAGCCACATACACAGGAGCTGGCGGATTCGAATCCATCCTGGGCCGCCAAACAATAACAATGACAACTACAACCAAAAAATAGCCTGGCATTGTGGCCGGCGCCTGTAATCCCAGCTACTTGGGAGGCTAAGGCAAGAGAATTGCTTAAGCCCAAGAGTTGAAGGTTGCTGTGATCTGTGACGCCACAGCACTCTACCTGGGGGCGACAGCTTGAGACTCTGTCTCAAAAAAAGAAAAACTTTTGCCAAACAAGCAATTGAGGCAGCAACCATGTCCACAGCTGTCCCATTGGGTTCTTACTATATTACTTACTCTGCAAAAAGAAAATAGCTCCCAGCTGTGATCCTAACTCCTCTGTAGACAGTAAATTGGATCCCTCTGTACACAGCACCCTACCGTGCTCTGGGAGCATGTTCACAGTCCAAACCAAAAGATTTTCCCCTGGAGTCTGTGTCTCCTGGTCTGGATATTCCCAAATCCATCAGAGGTAAGAATCCCCTGGGGGGCGCTCTGTTGAGGCTAAATATTCCTGGACCACTCTTAGCCCTGCTGGATTAGACCCTTAGGAAGGGGGCCTGAGGGCTGTGTGGGACCAGAGCTACAGGTGGCTCTCATCACCAGGGAGGTTTGGAAATGCTCTCTTGGGGTTCAGTGGATTCCAAGAGTTTGAGAACCTTTAAAATTCTACACAGACCTAAGTGTCATTTTTCCTATGGCGTCCATAGCTTTAAGTTATATTTTCAAAGGTTTCTGTGAACCAGAAAGCACCCAGGAGACAGCACTGGGTGAGGATCTATGTAACGCACTCATCCTCAATCTAATGAGATGGCCCACAGACAACAAAGACTGTATCTCCTTGAGCACAGGCCCTGGTGACTGGGCATGGTGCCAGCTTGTAGCAGTGCTGGGTAAATGGTTGCTGAATGAATGGATTGGCACACATTGGCCTCGGGGTGCTGGAGCAGACCTAGGTGCACACCTACCCTGAGGTGGAAGACAGCAGGAGTGTGGTAGCAACAGTGAGGCATACCTCTTTCTACCTATTCCTGGGAGACTTCCCTGGAGTGAATGCTCTGCCTGACATTATTCCAGTGATTTTTAAACAAGTGGTCCCTGTTCATAATGCCCCCAGAAAGGGACATGTCTCAGAAGCTATGCTATGTGAGGGCTATGGCCCTGACACCTACCCCACCCCCCACCAAGGGACACCTTGGGGGCTATGTCTCCTATGTGGCCCTGACCATCACCCCCTCCACACATAGGGCGTGAAGGAGTTCAAGTGCGAGGTATGTGGACGGGAGTTCACCCTGCAGGCCAACATGAAGCGGCACATGCTGATCCACACCAGTGTCCGACCTTACCAGTGCCACATCTGCTTCAAGACCTTTGTGCAGAAGCAGACCCTCAAGACCCACATGATCGTGCACTCGCCTGTGAAGCCATTCAAGTGCAAGGTACCCGGCTGGCAGCCCCAGGCTAGGCCTCTGCATGGGCGGCCTAGCTGGTGGAGGCGAGGGGAGCCCTGGCTGGGGAAACTTAGCCTGGCTTTGGGTTTTGGGGTAGGCAGGTGGGGGTCCAGGTCCTAAAAGCTGTGGACATGTTTCTTGAGAACTGGGAGGGGGTGAAGGTCATAGAGCAGCCATAGAAAAAAGGCAGGGCCTGCGCTTCAGAGCAGTGGGAGACCCAGGGCTGAGTCTTTGGTCAGTCCAGCTCAGCGAGGGGAGCAGTGGCCAGTAGGGTAGCTTGTTTCTCTGCTTCTGGAGCCATTCTAAGGACAGGGGAGAGCTGTCCATGGTGAAAACATGGCGATTGGAGTGGCAGGGGTTTGGGGGAGGTGGGCCTTGCGCAGGCTGACCACAGCGGCTGTGTTCAGGTATGCGGGAAGTCCTTCAACCGCATGTACAACCTGCTGGGCCACATGCACCTGCACGCGGGCAGCAAGCCCTTCAAGTGCCCCTACTGCTCCAGCAAGTTCAACCTCAAGGGCAACCTGAGCCGGCACATGAAGGTCAAGCATGGAGTCATGGACATCGGCCTGGACAGCCAAGGTGAGTCGGCCACATGCAACAGACAGAGAAGGACTATTACCAACATGGCACCCTCAGGAGTTGCCTGTCTGGTTAAGGGAGTGGGAAGGCTGGCCAAGGCTAGGGATGTACTGGGGTGGCCCTGGACCTGGAGAGGGTTTGGCCAGGAAGGCCAATATGGCAATGATGGTGGGCTGGTTGTGTCTTCTTCAGAGGACTTCAGTGGGCTCACATACAATAGTAAAAATCGCAACTAAGACGTATGGAGTGCTGTGTGCCAGGCCTTTATTAACTCATGTGATCCTCAAAGCAAGGTTAGCTCTGTTACCATCCCCATTTTACAGGTGTAGAAACTAAAGGACAGGAAGTTAGGTAACTCATGTGAGATCACAACACATAGAAGGTGACAGAGCCTTTATCTTATTACCATGAGATAACATTTAAAATAAATGTATGGGGGAAAGTGTCAAAAGGGAAAAAATGGCAGCTGGAAAGATAAGGGAGAACCCAGTGAGGTCACCATTCCAAGTACACCATGGGAGGTCAGATGGACATGCAGAGGACAATGTGAGCTCCCCAGCCACCAAGGCAAAGAGTGGAATACAGTCAGTCATGCTCCTCAGAGTGCCTGCCAGAGAGACAGTAGCCCATACACTTAGGAGAGGACCAGATGGTCCTATCACTAAGATCTGTGAGAAATTTCCAGAAAGGATCCTATATACCTTAGCAGCTGGCAGAAGTTCAGAGGCTATTTGCTATAAAACATCCTCAAATGTTAGCAATAGTCTCTCCTGCCAGCACTGTCCAGTATTAAAAGCACTTATGTCAGACCACTGTGGGGAGAGGAGGGAACCTATAGCACTTCAGGAAGGCTCTTTCCCCAGTCTGGAGCTATTTTTCTTTTTTGTCTTTTTTTTTTTTTTTTTTTGGAGATAGTCTCACTCTGTCTCCCAGGCTAGAATGCTGTGGCACCATAGCTCACAACAACCTCAAATTCCTGGGCTCAAGCGCAATCTTCCTGCCTCTGCCTCCCAAGTAGCTGGGACTACAGGTGCCCACCGTGCACCTGACTAATAATGTAGAGCTATTTCTGGTGCTCCTGAGACATGCTAGCTGAGACCAAGCCTTGGTAGTACCCGGTTGAGCTGACTTGCCATGTGGGCTTCTCTGTTAGAAACCAGCCAGGCGCTGGGACATGGCTACCATAGCCCTGACTGTGGTTTTGGAGTAGCTGACCAGTGCATGGCCTGGGATCTCTGGCACAAACAGTTGTCTCAGTTGTTCTTTTGTCTTTGGGAGAGGGGGACCCTGTTGGCTGCCCTGAGACTCAAAATGTGGTAGAAGGACAGCATGATGGGCATCACCTGGGGTCTTGCTAAAAAAAAAGCAACCTCTCAGCCCCATCCCAGACCTGCTGAGTCAGAATCTTCATTTAAAAAAGATCCTGAGGCTCGGCGCCTGTGGCTCAGTGGGCTAAGGCGCCAGCCACGTACACCTGAGGTGGCGGGTTCAAATCCAGCCCGGGCCC
>CAUYON010185774.1:0-22635 GCA_963573935.1 Arctocebus calabarensis
TCTAACTGCTGTTAGGGAAAAAGGGTGAAGATCTGCTTCCATTTTTCTAATGGTTTAATTTCTTTGGATTGTGGCTGTGCTGTGATTTCTAGCTGTCTGAACCTCTCCGGACTCTAACTCCACCTCTTCAACTCAAGGAGATCACTGGCCTCCATGCTCTATGGCAATGGTTCTCAACCTTCCTAATGCCATGGCCCTTTAATATAGTTCCAAAGGGGTCTCGACCCACCCCTTGAGAACCACTGCTCTATGGTCTAGAGACTCTAAGGCACTAAGCTGATAGCACTCCTCTCATTTGTTTCCAGGTTCTCATGAATCATCATTCACAACTTGATGCCCAACATCTTGAAAACAGTTATTTCATATGTTTTGCCTGATATTATACTTGTTTTTAAGAGGGAAGGCAAATCTGATCCCCTTCCTCCATCATGGCCAGAAGTATTAGTGCATGTAATTTAACACTGTTCAAAGAAACTAAATAAATCAAAAAGTCACTGTTCATAACATTTCAAAATAGTCACCTGACAATTATTTATTCACCGCTATTGCAAGCAAGGCTTCATGGTAAAGACTTGAGATACGGCATGAAGCATGTTACACATGGTTGCCATCTTTCAAGTCTCTTGGAAATTATCAATAATTTGATTTGTCATCCATACTTTAATAACAAATCCTATTGTGTGCAGGGGATTGTTTGTTTTGTTTTGTTTTTGAGACAAGGTCTTGTTCTGTTGCTTGGGCTAGAGTAGTGGCATCATCACAGCTCAATGCAACCTCAAAATTCTTGGGCTCAAGAGTTTTGATCCTCATGTTTCACCCTTTAGAGTAGCTGGGACTACAAGCACACACCACACCTTTCCTGGTTAACTTTTCTGTTTTTTGTAAAGACAGGATCTCACTGAATAGGGTTCAGGCTGTTTTTAGACTCCTGGCTTTAAGTGATTCACCTGCCTTGGTATTCCAAAGCGCTAAGATTACAAGAATGAACAAATGTATCCAGATTTAAACACTATTATGAATGAGATAAAATTCAGTAGAAGTTAAATCTGCCTTACAGGAAACACTTTAATAATTCCTTTATTATTTTCCTATATCCTTAATTTTTCTCATGATGTAGAAGTTGTCATTAGAAAGTCTGTTCCTAAAACAAATTTCATAAGTGTTTAACCTAGTAGTCCACAAAACATTTTTGACTGTGTATATCTCTCAGTATGAAATCCAAGCATGCCTCCCAATACTTATAAACTATTGTTATCAGTCTTCCTGGGCTGCTATAATGGAATACCATAGAATGCATGGTTTAAACAATAGATTTATTTTCTCACAGTTATGGAGGCTAAAAGTCCAAAATCAAGGTGCCAGGAAGATTGGTTAGTGAGCTTTCTCTTCCTGGCTTGCAGACAGACACATTTTTGGCCTTTTCTGCATATGTGTGTGTGTGTGTGTGTGTGTGTACACTCCTGGTGCCTCTTCTTATAAGGACACTAGTACTATTCAAGTAAGATCCCTACCCTCATGGCCTCATTTAACCTTAACTACCTCCTTCAAGGCCCTATCTCCATAGTAGGAGTTAGGGCTTCAATATATGAATCAAAGAGGGCTGTGTTGATATTGGTAGATCTGGGGATCTCCAAATTGCCCTAGAAGTTAGTCTTTCATTTCTTGAAGAATGAAGTATATTCAGAGACAGAGAAGCTCTACTATTCCATCCTATAGAATCTCAAAAGTCTGAAAGCCCTCCTTTATTTCATTTTGTCTCCTTTAGTCCAAACTGGCAGTGTTTCTACTGGTATAATCTCATCTCTATTCCTGGCTTCTGCTAAGATGGCTAATCGAATCCTTTATGAAGCAATTGTCCACCCATAGCCTTGGTGTTCTCTCCAGAATATAATTTCTCATTTTTTGCAATATGGACAGCTGAGAATTTTCTAAATCTTCAAGTTCTAATCCCATTTTGCTTAATAATTCCTTCTATTTGCTATAAACACCAAAGAGAAACCAGGTCATGCCTTCAGCACTCTGCTTAGAAAATACTGAAACTAAATATATAATATTAATACAAGCCCATCACCTTTAACTCCTACTTTCCACAAAACACTAGAAAATAGTTTCAGTCAAGTTATTTGCCACTTTATAACAGAGATCACCTTTCCTTCTATTTCCAAGCAAATGACTACGCACATATGTGCAAGGAAAATCACCTTTCTCATCAGGAAGAGATGGAACACTATCACTTCGTAAAGAATCATCTGCAGCAGTCCGAACCTGTTCATCAATGGAACTCTCCATCTTTTCACCATGAAGTTTCTTCTCATTTTCCTTGTAAGGTGGAACTGAAGGACTTTCTTGATGGCTGCTACCACTACTACTTCTGTTTATAGATATTATAGAAACAAACAAATCAACAAAAATCAGCAAAAGAAGGATCATAACTTCAAAGTAAACTTATTTGGCCAAAGAATTGTGCTTTATCATCAAGATATGAAATGGAAAGAGTTATAATATAAAACATAAAGTTAAGTGGATATAAGTTTGAGAATAAACTATCTTGAAAAAGGTAAGTAGCAGAGCGGAAGGTTGTACTTTTAAATAATCCTAGTAGGCAACTACTATTTTTCCTTTCATTTCAAAATCAAACTTCTGGGAAAGGGGGCTTCTACTCACTGTTTCTACTTTCTGACTTTTCATTAACATCATAATTTATCACAATCTGCTTCCATCCCAAGTGCTTTCCTAGAACTTTTTCGTTTCTTTTTTTTCTTTTTTGAGATAGGGACTGGCTCTGTCACCTGGGCAAGAGTGCAATAGCATCATTATAGCTCAATGGAACCTCGAACTTCTGGGCTCATGATCCTCTTGCCTCAGCCTCCCAAGTAGCTGGGACTACAAGCATAAACCACTATGTTGGGCTAATTTTTCTATTTTTTAGAGCAACGGGGTCTCATTTTTGCTTAGGCTGGTCTTGAACTCCTGGCCTCAAGCAATCCTCCTGCCTTGGCCTCCCTGAGTACTAAGATTATAGGCATGAGCCACCACCCCTAGCCCAGAACCATTCTTGATATCTCAACTAACTGCCAAATCCAATAACCTATTTTTCTGCAACACTGGAGGTGGTGTTGACCTCTTTTTCCCTTTTTTAAAAGCTCTACTTGCTAAAGAAAATGTAGTAAAATGTTAGCATTACAGTAAGCTGAATGAAAGCCATTTGAGGACTTTTCATCACATTAGCTACTTTTTTGTAAAGCTGAAATTATCTCATAACTAATGTTAAATAAAAGACCTCTCCTATCTGGCTTGGCACCGGTAGCTCAGGGGCTAGGGTGCTGGTCACATACACCAGAGCTGATGGATTTGAACCCAGCCTGGGCCTGCCAAACAGCAATGACAACTACAACCAAAAAACAGCTGAGTGTTGTGACAGGCACCTGTAGTCCCAGCTACTTGGGAGGCTGTGGCAGGAAAATCACTTAAGCCCAAGAGTTTGAGGTTGCTGTGAGCTGTGACGCCACAACACTCTACTGAGGGTGACATAGTGAGACTCTGTCTCAAAAAAAAAAAAAAAAAAAAAAATTGACGTCTCCTTTCTTATATTCTATGATTCTACTTTCACGCTTCTCTTCCCACCCTCCAGCAAGTGGGGGGTGCGTTTAATTTTTCTATTTTCTTTAAAATGATGGTATTCCCCAGGGACTTATTTTGGTCCTATTCTCTTTGATACCACATTCTCCTTAGGCAATTTTATGCATCTTTACAACCTCAACTACTGTCATTCAAGGTTCAGTTCCTTGCTGGGTAACTATCTAAGTGACTTGGGTAAGTTTCTCAAATTCTACATGAGCCTCAGTTTCCTAATCTATGAGGATAATATTGCCTGCCTTGGAAGGTTGCTGTAAAGATTAAATACAGAAAAAATAATGTATATCATGCCTATACAATGTAAGTTCTCAAGAACTGTGGCTCTGCTATTTTTAGAAATTAACTAATCAAATGGGAAAGCCAGAACTTTGAAAGGCAGACATTTTCTATTGAATGAAACAAGATTAAGAACTCAAAGTAAAGCAATGTTCAAGCCATTTATCAGACTTTCCTAAAATGTACAGATAAAGAAATTAAACCATCTTCACCTTTGACCATGATTCTTATATCTTGAAGACTCAGAATAACTATCATATGAAGGGGAATGTTTCTGATGCTTTGAGTCAAGAATTCCTTCTTTACTCTGAGAGAGTGAAACAGATTGACTTTTCCTACAAAGAAATAAAAACTGGTTAAGTATCCAAAGTTTCCAATAACAGAAAGATTTTATTTATTTATTTATTTATTTTTTGAGACAGAGCCTCAAGCTGTCACCCTGGACAGAGTGCTGTGACATCACAGCTCACAGCAACCTCCAACTCCTGGGCTCAAGTGAGTCTCCTGTCTCCGCCTCCCAAGTAGCTGGAACTACAGGCGCCCGCCACAACGCCTGGCCATTTTTTGGTTGCAGCCGTCATTGTTGTTTGGCGGGCCCGGGGGCTGGATTCGAACCCGCCATCTCAGGTGTACGTGGCTGGCGCCTTAGCCCGTTGAGCCATGGGCACCGAGCCAACAGAAAGATTTTAAATAGTGCTTGAAAGTAATATGAGAAAAAAAATCTTGAATGAATAGAAATTATGAATAACTGTTATTAAATATTTAAGAAAGACATTCAATAGAACAGGACATACAACACATAAAAGAATATCTTTTGCTTTATTAAGGAAAATAAATAAAATTACTCCTAGTATCAATGAATATTAATAGACTTAAAATTTACAAATTAGAGATTGTCTAAATGATTAAAAACACACACATACACAAATATGATCATGTCACTCAAGGTTTATCTAAAAAACAAACACTCTTTAATTACCTTTCATTGCTCTTACGATAAAAGCCCCAAACCCTGGTGTGTCTAAGGTCTTAACCATAATCTGATCCCTGCATCATGTCACACTCTTTCCTCTTTGCTCTCTGCCTCCAGTCACAGTAGTCTTTTTTTCTTTCCTTTTCTTAAATATGTCATATTTCTTCATCTTCAGGGTTTGTTTTTTTGTTTTGAGACAGGGTCTTATTCTGTCACCTAGGCTGGAGTGGTCCACTGGCATCACCATAGCTCACTACAGCCTCAAACTCCTGGGTTCAAATGATCCTCTTGCCTTAGCCTCCTGTGTGGGACTATTGGGACACGACACCACACCCAGCTAATACATTTTATCTTTTATGGAGATGGGGTCTTGATTTGTTACCAAAGCTGACCTAGAATTTCTGGCCTCAAGCAATCCTCTACCTCAGCATCTCAAAGTTCTAGAATCATAGGCGTGAGCCACGCACTGGCCTAGGGCTTTTAATTTGCCTATTCATTACATCCTTTACATCACTAACTCCTCATCCACCAGATCTAATCATAAGATTTATTTCCTTAGGAAAATCTTCTTGACCTCCAACACCACTAGTCTATTCAAATTCCCATATTATATATCTCTGAGGTATGTGTTCCTTTCTTTCCTAACATTTACCTCAGTTTGTAAGTGTTCATTCACCTCACTAAATATTTCGCTAATGTATATTTTCTCTACTATACTATATGCCCATAACTATATTCCCAGTACTCAGAATAACTGCCTAGGACATAAGGGCTACTCAGTAGATATTTGCTGAATGAATGCATATTAACCTATCTGTTTCAGCTCTGGTACTCAGTTGTTTCATGAAGTCTGGAAGATGTTGCCGCTGGTGGTCATATAGTGTTGCTAGAGGAGCTCCTGAAGCAGTGATAGCATCTGAGATATGCGTTCGTGTCAACTCTGCCATCTAAATATAAACACACCCAAGTAAGGCAAACGTAGATGGAAAGAGATAGTATCACTGAATAACTAACAAAGTGCACAGTGTCTTGGAAAGATCAGCGTCTTGAGAGTAAGGAAAGTCTGCTTCTACAGAAGAAATATTTTGGCTAAGTCGCTTTAGCCTCTTTAAATCTCAACACCTTTATTTTACAAAAATACTTAGATTACACAATTTGTAAGGGTTCACCTAGCTATAACAATTTGTAAACTAGATGGAAAATCTTCAAAATTGCATAATAAGCGGTAATTATCCAAAAATTAAATCTTCCTTTAAGAATCAAGTCAATCACAACTTCTTTCTAACTCTTTTTGGACCAGCAGTGTGAAGTATATTTTCCCTACTTTTAACCACTATTTCAACTGCTACATATATTATTCATTTCATATTTATTCAATCACTGATCTAAGCTATTCCTTTTAGTGATAGCTTATAGTGTTTTGAAATCTTTATTAATGTTGTCTATGACATTAAAATTTTCTTGAGAAAGGAAACTCAATTTTATATTTATTTGCATAACCTCATGCTATCCGACATATAGTAAATTCATGAAATTATAATAAATAAGTCATTTCACAAATTTTTCTCATTTAAAAAAACAAAAGTTACTGTTAAAATAAGGTAAAATTGTATCGATAAATTATGATAGCCTATAAAGAGACAGCCATAAAATTATTTCTTGCTTTACCTGTGGTACAATTAAAGAAAAGACACTAACATCATTGTGTGTAAAAATATAATATCCTCATCCAAGGTTTATCAGTGACTCCCAGGGCCAAGATGGGG
The DNA here is from genome assembly GCA_963573935.1 of Arctocebus calabarensis. Classification (NCBI taxonomy): domain Eukaryota; kingdom Metazoa; phylum Chordata; class Mammalia; order Primates; family Lorisidae; genus Arctocebus; species Arctocebus calabarensis. The sequence goes on from CAUYON010185774.1 coordinate 6,652, forward strand.
GACTGATTGCAAACAGGTATGAGGGAACTTTTTAACATAATAAATACATTCTACTTCTTGATTATGGCTGTAGTTACAGGGAGATATAGATACACACACATATGTATACTATATGTTAAAATTCATCAAACTGTACATATACGATGGGTGCATTTTATTGTTTGTAAATTATAGTACATCAATAAAGTCAATACTTTTCTAAAAAGCTTCCCAGAGGGCAGAAACTGAGAGTTCTTCTCCATCTTTTTCTGCCTCTGGACATTCACATGTATAATACACTCCAATCAACAGTGCCTTATTTCCACAGGGGAGGGCCCCCACTAAAAGTCACTAATTCAAAGTATGCATCTACTAAACACTAGAAATCTACTACTGGTCCGACCAAAGTTACTAAGATTTTCTAAAACTAACTAAAAAGAAAAGGGTTCTTAGTGGCTCTTACCTCACAGATTTGGCGTGCTGCATCAGTGGTGAGCCGAGCAGCCTCTGTTTGCTGAGCTGCTATTTTACATGTTGCTTCCTGCAGGACATCAGTTACTTCCCGTTGTGATTTAACGACCTGCTGTAAGGATTCTGCATGGACCTTTATATAAAAAAAGGACAAAAAAAAAAGTCATGTTTCAGTCTCCCCTCTACTCAAATTCATTTTAATTTATACATTTATTTCATGGATCAAATGCCTTGTGGGAAAAAAAACACTTGACTACAATGTGGATTTCATGGTTTAAGTCTTAACTCCACTGCTCACACGTTAATATGTCTTGGATAAATAACTATAATGTTCCAGAATTGTGTTATTACTTCTCCAAACTGGGGATGAGTCTCAACTACTTATTGCAAGCATTGCTATACAAGGATCAAATGACATGAAGTTACCCCATAAAAACATAATTATTTACATCTTTTCCTTTTATTCCTACATAATTAAAAAAATACTAAAATAATTTCTAAGATACAAATTTAGGTTTAAAAAACTAGAACCTGATGTAAAGTAAGTTACCTGAGCTGCTTTGTTTCGGGTTTCTTCTAATTGTTTCTGACATTCCAGAGCCTCTTGTTCAGCTTTTAGTTTCAAAAGGGCCAAGTCTCTTTCATGGCGTTGCTGCTGTGCCTTTGAATTAAAGAAACTAGCAAATATGAGTTCTAAGATACTAAACTACTTTAACACAGTAGCTACAATACACACAGTGATATCTTCCTAACACAAATTATTTGGAGCAATCAGAGGCACAAGAAAAGATAGTAAAAAGAATAGTCATCAGCTATTTATGACTTATCAAAATATTTAGTGACCACCTGCCATATGTCAAATACAGTAATACAAAAAATTTTCCAGACATAAGGACTATAAACTAATACCAAAAATCTGGTTAGAAAGCAAAATCATAGCATCTAACTCTTTGGAAGGGATAAATATGTTCTGTTTAAAAATAAAAATAATGCCTCATATCTCACAACTTTAAAATTCTTTTATTTTAACTTTGAAGAAAATGTGCAAGGGGAAAGAAGGAATGGGTAAATTCACACCCAATGGACACAGTGCACACTACCTGGATGATGGGCACACTTATAAAATTGACTCAAATGGTACAAAACAATTTATGTAACCAAAACATTTGTATCCTTGTAATATTTTGAAATACAATTTTAAAAAGGAAAAGAAAAAGAATGGTCAGAAATCCACACACAAAAATACAAAATTTGTTAGTCATAACAGAAATGCAAATTATGACCACAATGAGATAATACTTCACATTCACTAGAATGACTGGAATAAAAAAGACTGATAAAAACAAATGACAACAAGGATATGGAATAACTAGAACTCTCACATATTGTTGTAGAAGTATAAAATAAAATGTTACAACCATTTTATAAAGTAGGATGGCAAGGTTTTTTTTGAAGTTTCATATACTTGACCCAAGTAATTACACTCCTACGTATTTACACAGGAAAAATAAAGACGTGTAGTACACATATAGTTGCTTAAAAGTGTACAAAGCAGGAGTATTTTTAATAGCCAAAAAGAGGAAGTAATAAAAATGTATATCAACAGGAGAACAAATAAACAAATTATGGTATCAGTGGAATATTATTCAGCAAAATAGCCCTACTGATACAAAAACATGGATAAATCTTAAATTTACGTTGAATAAAATAAACAGCTCAAAATATACTTCATTTTACAACAAGGTAAAATGAACTATAATGCTAGAAATATAAATAATAACTATTTTTTTTTTTCAGTATAGTAGGTGCCTTTGCCTCCGCAGATAATAATAACTCTATTTTTAAGAAAAGAAACCAACAGCATCTCTATTGAGGAACACTGCTCTGGATTTTTGTTTGTTAAGGAAAGGCTTTATCAAATACCTGGGTCTCTTTTTGGTATAAATAAAGCATTAGAAAAACAAATAAATTCAGTCATCTGTGACTTAACAATGAAAAGAGAAAATATTAAGAATGTCTGACTAGTTGATTTTTGTACTGTCATCAAAACAAAGCAGAAAAAATAGAAAAAGTATTTGAGAGAAAATGGTTGTGTAATAACACAATACCTTTATGATCTGAGCCAGCGACACACTCTCCTGCTGAGCAAGTGAAATGCCCCTAACTCTTTCTACATCTGACAACTGGCGTACAGACTCCTCAATGGCGTTCAGATAACTGAGCTCTGCTGTCATGCGATGCTGGAGGCCAGCAGGAGAAAAGCGCTTAGAACCTGGAAGGCATGACAATTGTCAAAGGGAAATTGTCACATGGAATTATATCTCATATTTCTAAAATTTATTTTAAGAGCCAAAACCAAGTCTGCTTTCTTCTTAATAAAGACAGGGACTTATTGTTATATCCTTGGACATGCTGCAGGTTAAATTCCCAGACCACTACAACAAAGCAAATATTTTTTGTATCCTAGCGCTTATAAAGTTGTGTTTACATTATATTGTTCTCTACTAAGTATACAAGGGCATTGTGTCTAAGTAACATACCTACCTAAATTAAAAAATGCTAACAACAATCATCGAAGCCTTCAGTAAGTCATAATTTTTTTGCTAGTGGAAGGTCTTCTCTTAATGTTGATGGCTGCATGATTGATCAGAGTGGTAGTTACTGAAGGTTGGGGTGGCTGTGGCATTTTCTTAACAATGAAATTTGCCCTATTATCGACTCTTTGACAAAAGATTTCTTTGTAGCATGTAATGCTCTTTGATAGCATTTTACCCACAGAACTTTTAGAAGTCATCCTCTAACCTTGCTCCTGTTTTATCAACTGAGATTATATGGTATTCTAAATACTTTGGTGTCATTTCAACAATGACCAGGGCATTGTCATCAAGAGTAGATTCCATCTCAAAAAACCACTTTCTTTGCTTATCCATAAGAAGCAACTTTTTATGGGATTGTAGCAGTTCGGTCCCATCTTCAGGCTCCACTTCTAATTCTAGTTGTCTTGCGATACTCACCACATCTGCAGTTAGGCTTGAACCCTTTAAGGTCATCCATGACAGTTAGAATCTCCTTCTTTAGAGCTTCTTGATGGTATTGCTGAGCCACTTACAGGACTACCTGCGTGTGGTGTGGTTCTTAGACTTGTCCTTGTCTGCACTATAACTCACAGCTGACAAAGCATCTGGGCATGAATGTTCTTAATGGCACCTAAAATGGTGAATTCTGGTTTTTGCTGTTTTATTTTCTTTTTGAGACAGAGTTTCAAGCTGTCACCCTGGGTAGAGTGCCGTGGCATCATAGCTCACAGCAACCACCAACTCTTGGGCTCAAGCGATCCTCTTGCCTCAGTTTTTCTATTTTTAGTAGAGACGGGGGTCTCGCTTTTTGCTCAGGTTGGTCTCGAACTGGTGAGCTCAAGCAATCCACCCACTTTGGCCTCCCAGAGTGCTGGGATTATAGCCATGAGCTACTGCACCCAGCCCATGAATTCTGGTTTTCAATTTACTTTGCCCAGATTCATTAGAGGAATCACTACCTATGGCGGCTACAGTCTTATGAAGTGTTTTCTTTCTCTTTCTTTCCTATCTTCCTTTATTTCCTTTCTTCCTTCTTTTGCCTCCCTCACTCCCTCCTTTTCCTTCCTTTCTTTCCTTTTTTTGAGATAGAGCTCTGTCTCTCACCCTGCAGTGTCATCCTCATATCTCACTATAACCTCAAGTTGCTGGGCTCAAGAGATCTACTTGCCTCAGTCTCCCAAATGGCTGGGGCTATAGGCACATGCTGTGGTGCCTGGCTAAGTTTTTCTATTTTTAGTAAAGTCAGGGCCTCCGTTTTGCTCAATCTGATCTCAAACCAGCCTCAGGCTCCCAAAGTGCTAAAATTATAAGTGTAAACCCACCACGCCTTGTCAAAACATATTTTTCAAATAATAAAACATGGAAGTTAAAATGACTATTTGATCCACGGGCTACAGAAAGGATGTTGTGTTAGCCAGCATACAGATATGTGAATCTCCTTGTATACCTCCATTAAAGAAAGCTCTTGGATGAGCAGGTGCACTGTCAATCAGCAGTAATTCTGAGTGACAGATCTCAACATTGGGCTTAAAATATTCAGTAAACCATGCTCCTGTCAACCAGGATTTATTCTTTCATTTACTTACACAAGCACAGTAGATTTAGCATAATTCTTAGTATAAAACTAGAGGGCATCCTCCTTTAGTATCATGCTGTTTTGCCTAAACAAAAATCTGTTTAGGTCACACACATTCATCAGTTAGCTTCTGGATAACTTGCTATAGCATCTATGTCAGCACTAGCTTCATCTTGCACTTTTATACCATGCTAGCTTCAAACTTTTCTTTTGCAGGCTCTTTACCTCTCTCAGACTTCACAGAACTGAAAAGAATTAGGACCTTACTCTGGATTAGGCTTTGGTTTATGTTATGGCTAGTTTCATCTTTTATCCAGACCAGTAACTTTCTTGATCTCAAATAAGGCTGTTTTGCTTTCTAATTATTCATGTGTTCTTTGTTATAGCACTTTTAATTTCCTTCAAGTACTGTGCATTCGCTGCTTGGCTAACTGTTTGGCACAAGAGGCCCATCTTGGCTTTTGACATGCCTTCCTCACAAACCTTACTTACTTCTAGCTTTTGATTTAAAGTGAGAGACATGCAACACTTTCTTTTGCTTAAATACTTAGAGATCATCGCAGGGTTATTAACTGACCTAATTTCAGTATCACTGTGTCTCAGAGAATAGGGAAGCCCAAGGAAAGGGAGCATGATGGGGAATGGTCAGTTGTGGAATAGTCAGAACCCATACAACACTTTGTCCTCTTTTATGGCTTTAGTTCATGGCACCCCAAACAATTATAACAGTAACATCAAAGATCATTCATCACAGATTACCATAGCAGAATCAACAATAATGAAAAAGCTTGAAATACTGAATTACCAAAAGGTGACAGAGACATGAAGTGAGCATATGCTATTGGAAAAATGGCACTGACAGACTTGTTCAACACAGGGTTGCCATAAACTTTCAATTTATTTAAAAAATGCAATACTTGGAAAGCACAAAGAAGCAAAGCACAATAAACAAGGTAAGTCTGTGTATTTTAATAGTTAAGTGTGTGCACGTATGTGTGTGTATACATATGTACACATACATACATACATACCTATAAACAGGAATATAAAAGTGGGACATATTTTTCAGATGTGTTTTGAATAATGGTGGCAAGATGGGAAAAAAATATTAAAATTATTGAATCTCTCAGGCTTTTTGATATTTAATTCTTTGTACAGTTTTTGTTTACTACTTTCAAAAGTAATCACATTTCCTTGAATAACATTTCTCTATGGCTCAACTAAAAGAAAAGCAAATTTCAGGGAAAAAATTTAATATTTTAATAATTACAACTGCATGGATCTACTTGCCTGGTGTTGAAGCCATCTCTGTAGTTGTTCTGTTGGCAGTCAAGTTCAAATCTGTGAAAGCTGCATTAGGCTTAAGTGCTGTTGTAGTTGTAGGCATTAATGAGGATTTAGATTTTTCTAATGATGTTCTTGGAAGGTCAAACTGCAACAGTTTCTGGGAGCTTGGAGATAGGGGAGAAGTTGGAGTTTTCTGAGATCGCCCCCTGTCTGATGAGACACTAGAAGTTTTGTTTCATAAAGACATTAGAGAAAGGAAAAATACTTCATAAGCCACCTAAATAATTTGTAACAACATACATTACTTTATTTAACATTAGCTTTAAAAAGCTGTGATTTAGGCATTTATTCATTCAATAAAATCACTATGAAGGATGACTATGTCTATTCCTTTAATCGCTACATTTACAGTGGCAAACAAGTCAAGTTCTGTCCTAAATAAACTCTGTCCTAAACAAAATGGAAAATGGCAAGGGAGTCTCTTTTAAGCTAAAACATAACTCTTTCCTCTCCAATTGTACATATTCACTCATAGTATAAAGCAAAGTCTTCTAAAACAGGCACTATGTAGCAATAAAATTACAGCCATATATAAAAGTCTTAAAATGTCTCTGAAAGAGAATAAGATAGTTTTGTATTAAAACTAAAGAAATGACAAAAAACCATTCTTTTTTTATTCCCTGACTTGCTAACCCACACAAGACACAGAAAAAATTATTTTCATATTACCTACCTCTACTTAATGTATGTCATTTGCTTATTTCTACCTTTTAACACTATATCTCAATAAGTAACCTTTCATAACACTTTGATTGTAAAAGCAGTTAATTCAATACAAGGCACAAGTCTAGCCCCTCTTTGAAAAAGTAACTTCATTATCATAATAACAAGGATGTTAGCTTGCACTAAGTATTTACTGAATAAATTATTCAAAGATACTCTATAAAGCATTCTACCACGGTTAACGTTCCCACCATACTAAAACAAATTTGCTTTTAGTTTCTAATAAAACTATGAGACAGTTATCAAAGACAAAAATTTCTCTTATGTTCAGCATAAAAGTGGTTTTGAAAGGTACCTTCTTGTTTAACTGACCTTTAATTTTCTATGGATGCTTTAGAAAAAACTATATCCAAGAGTCTGACAATTTCACTTATGGATATACAAAGAATTAGCCCTTTAACAGATTTCCATTAAAGAATTCCAGCACAACATCAAACACTGTTAACAAAGTACCCTTAGGGTGGTGCCTGTGGCTCAAAGGAGTAGGGCATTAGCCCCATATGCCGGAGGTGGCAACCCTGGCCAAAAACAAACAACAACAACAAAAAACCAAAGTACTCTATATCTCTTATGTTACTAGACGAATTTATATTTGCTTTGCTGAGAAAATTTAATTAAACTAACATCTTAATAGTGTTTCCAATTATATTGGTGAGTATTACAGAAAAACTTTTCGAAGAACAGAAAAAAAACAAAAGAGCCTGAGGACAGAGAGTGTCTATATACAAGTTAACATAAAATAGGTTTAAAAAAAATTTTTTTTTGAGACAGAGTAGAGTGCTATAGCATCATAGCTCACAGCAATCTTAAGACTCTGGGTATACAAGTTAACATAAAATAGGTTTAAAAAAATTTTTTTTTTGAGACAGAGTAGAGTGCTATAGCATCATAGCTCACAGCAATCTTAAGACTCTGGGTATACAAGTTAACATAAAATAAGTTTAAAAAAAATTTTTTTTTTTCAGACAGAGTAGAGTGCTATAGCATCATAGCTCACAGCAATCTTAAGACTCTGGGCTCAAGTGATTCTTTTGCCTCAGTCACCTGAGGAGCTGGGACTACAGGCCACAACACCTGGCTATATTTAGAGAAGGGGTCTAGCTCTAACTCAGATTGGTCTCAAACTGGTGAGCTCAGGCAATAGGCCTGCATCGACCTCCAAGAGTGCTGGGAATACAGGCATGAGCCACCACACCAGGCCTCAAATTTTTTTAAATATCTTAACTGTTTATCAAAGCCTCAAATTATTTTATCTATTGTGAATCTCCAGGCGTGGGGAATTGGGATCTAGATTATAGCATGGGGCATTTATCAAACTTATTTGGATATGGATCCCATTTTAGAAATATTTAACTTTGTAGATTTTGCCAAATTAAATCATCAGAGTATCTCCTAAGAAAATATAACATTTCCTAAATTCCAAAATCAGTGAAAGATTAAAATTCAATGTTAAATACAGGAATGATGGTATTAATGATGCAGTATTATTTTGCAACATGAAAGCATTAAAAATAATTATCTGTATGTGACTGACATGGTACTAGAATAAGATTTTGCAACATGAAAGCATTAAAAATAAAGTGATTCCCTTGCCTTAGCCTCCCAAGTACCTAGGACTACAGGTGCCCACCACAACGCCCACCTATTTTTTTTGTTGCATTTTGGCCGGGGCCGAGTTTGAACCCGCCACCCTGGGTGTATGGGGCCAGCGTCCTGCCCACTGAGCCACAGGGGCCGCCTGGTTCCCTCATTCTAACATTGACAAAGGACGGCTCAGTAGGAGCTACTGGTGATGTAACTTTCAAATACCCTTATTGTATCCTGGTAATAAGGTAAAGCAGAAATCATTGAGATACTAGATTTTTAAACAATTTTTTAAATTGTATTGAGTATACTAGTATACAATACAGTTTGGTTTTAAAAAGCTTAGAACTTAAATATATATTTCAGGTTGATTATCATTTGACACATTACACAGATGGTTATATTTTAACATCTTTCCTATTACAGAAATTAGTTGTGCACCTGAGGAACAAAATGATGTCATGTTAATTGAAACCTAAATATGACACAGAAACAACATGTCAGCAATGCTTGCTTGTGAAATAATATTCTAAGCCCACATGTTCCTGGGTATGTGAGTTTATATCAAGTGAAAAGATTACTTAATTCAAATTAAAGTGTTGGAATTAATTAATTCAAATTAAAGTGTTGGAATTAAAAAAAAATTATCTATATGTGACTGACATGGTACTAGAAAAAGTGCAAAGTTACTTTAAAAGGAAAAACATACACATGTGTCTTTTTGGTCCCAATTTCCAGAAGGATAAAACCAGTGCACAGATAAAACATCATGTGAACAAATGAGTAGGAACTGTATAGGAAGCGATAACTGAAAGTTATTTGTCAGCAACAGTCTAAGTCAGTGGTTCTCAACCTTCCTAATGCTGTAACCCTTTAATACAGTTCCTCATGTTGTGGTGACCCCCAACCATAAAATTATTTTCGTTGCTACTTCATAACTGCAATTTTGCTACCGTTATGAATTATAATGTAAATATCTAATATGCAGGATGGTCTTAGGTGACCCCTGTGAAAGGGTTGTTTGACCCCCAAAGGGGTCACAACCCACAAGTTGAGAACCGCTGGTCTAAGTGCTTAATATAGTAGGACCTCTGTAAGGTGACCACCCAAGGGATTGTAACAAACTAGCCCACATGGTTCAGCACCTGTAGCACAGTGGTTATGGCGCCAGCCACATATACCAAAGGTGGCAGGTTCAACCAACAATGGCAACTATAACAAAAAAAATAGTTGTGGCAGGCACCTGTTGTCCCAGCTGCTTGGGAGGCTGAAGCGAGAAAATAGCTTGAGCCCAAGAGTTTGAGGTTGCTGTGAGCTGTGACACCAAGGCACTCTACTGAAGGTGACATGATGAGACTCTGTCTCAAAAACAACCCCAATAAACGAGTCAACATATGGAGGTGGTCAACGTAAGGAAGTAGGCCTACTGTATTGATATGTACATGTAGTACATGTCCTGCCTATAGAAATTAGGTCAAATTAAGAAGGTAGTCAATGTAGGGAGATGGTCAATTATGGAGGTTCTATTTGCATATGATATTACAAAGATGGTAGAAAAACACACTATACATGCATGCTCCATAATCAATATAAAAGTGAGATTTCAAAATCAGCTTAAGCAAGTAAGTTATGATGACACCACTGCACTCTAACCTGGTGGTAAAATGAGACCCTGTCTCAAAAAGAACCTCCAAAAAAAACAAACAAACAAATACAATTAGCTTAAGTGGTCTACTAAGTTGAGTAAGAGAGAAAAATTTAGAGGAAGAAATAAACAATAAGACCAAAAGGATGCTAAGTAGTTGATTTGAAGAGTAAAAGAATATAGGTGAGAGGCAAAGGAAATGAGATAGCTTGTGCTAACCTAGTGAAAACACTTCAAATACAGTTAAGTTCTTAGAACTGATCTAAGACATTCAGTAATTAAGTCAGTAATTAAGACCTATGGATTTACAAGGTAACCATGCTGCTCCCACTCTACGGAATGCAGATACTTGGTCATTGAGCCAAGTAAACAATCATGACAGTGGCATTCATAATAGAAAGGTAGGTTTTTTTTTCCTTTGCTAGAGGCAAAGAATTCCTGAGAGAGAGAGGTAACTGTTTAGGTAAGAGATGACCATATTCTAAAATACAGATAAAGAATAGCAAACAAAGCTACAATGTCAATTCAGAAAGTACAGAATTTTTTAGTAGCTTAGAAATGTACAGTTAAGGAGACCAATTTATCAAATGGAGTCTCTGAACATTTAATGACATGGTGAATTTAATTATATATGAATTACAGAATAAAGTATACATTACTTTACCTCACAGAATGACCAGAAAGACTCTCCAAAGTGCTATCAGGGTCAAGAGTCTGTTCATAATCCTTAACAGAAGGTTTGCGACTGGTCCCAGATTTCTTTCCTCGATGGGAGCCACGTTCTGAGCCAGACTGTACTTTTTCCTCGTCAAGAAGTGAGTTCTGAACATTTCCAGTGAATGAATCCAACCCTGTAAAATAAATTTCTTATAAAGTTAATTTCCAATATTAGAAGCTGAGAGAGATAACTGATAGATTTTAATAAGAATATAAACCAGAATATCTTAAAATTGACTTATAATGTATTTAAAATGTTTTCCATATCTAAGATACAGCAATTTATCCTTCTGCCTCCATTTAAGAAAAGTGAAGTTTCTTCATTAATAGTCTCTATTTCCTGTTCATAAATTGTTCTTAGTTAAACTGGTAATAAAAGACAAGTACAATAACTAAGAATGAAGTACTACTTTATCCTATAAAAAAGTAACCAAAAAAGGATTTTGTTTGTTCAAGAGATGGGATCTATCTATTGCCCAGGCTGGAGTAGAGTGGCACAATCCCAGCTCACTGCAGCCTGGAACTCCTGGGCTCGAGATTCCCCGGTGTCAGCTTCACAAATAGCCAGGACTAGAGGAGCATACCATAATGACTATAAATGTATGTAGAGACAGAGGTCTCACTATGTTGCCCAGGCTGGTCTCAAACTCTTAGCCTCAAACAATCCTCCCACCTTAACCTCCCAAAGTGCTAGGATTACAGGTATGAGCCACTGTGCCTAGCCAAGAAGTTTTTAAAGGATAAAATCCAGAGCTGGGAGAAAAATGGTATCAACTACTAGATGAACTATGCAATTCTTTTGAAAAACTCTATGCAAGAATTATGTAGTCTCATTCTTAAAAATGTTCATAATTAGACATATTTTACTTATAGGGATATACCTTAAGATAAATGATACATGGTATTTAATACATAACTTCATAATTTAAAAAATTTTAATCTACATTTCCAATAATAAATCAGCTATCTAAATTACCTAGTCTTAACTTGAAAATTTAAATAGCACTTTGTAATTTCAAATGCACTTCATATACATATATATCCTTACTGATCTTAAACATCTTATAAAGTAGCTTATATACATATCCCCAATCAAGTAACTACAGTTCTATGGGGCTTTTTGACTTGTTTAAGGATACACAGTCAATAACAGAAATGGGACATATTCCTAGGCCTCCTGACTCTAAGTCTAGTGCATGACTCACTTTAATGGTATGTTTAAATAGCAGCATGAGAAAATATTTATTTACTTAAAAAAAAATTACAAAATTGTCTATATATTTTAAAGGCAGTTAATTTTTTTTTAAATGTACATATATGATTAAAGGTCAAAAGAAAATGCAAAAGTGTAAAAAAAGTGCAAAAATGCAAAAAAAAAATTATTCTATACACTCATGTTCATAGCAGCATTACTCACAACAGCCAAAAGATGGAAGCAACCCAAGCGTCCATCAAAGGATGGATAAACAAATATGGTACATACATTCAAGGGAGTATCATTCAGCCTTGAAGGGCATTTTGGCACATATTGTAACATGGATGAACCGTGAAGACATTATGCTAAATGAAATGAGCCAGTCACAAAAGGACAATTACATGACTCCATTTATGTGAGGTACCTAATAGGGGTAAAGAGTGGAATAGTTGTTACCAGGGACTGGAGAAGGGAAAAATGAGAGTTGTTAATAAAGTAATTAATAACTCTCATTAATTAATAATGTGAATGCACTAATGCTGCTGAAGTCTACACTTAAAAATGCTAAAATTCTCTAGTCAAATTCGTAAGAGACAGAAAGTAAAATAGTTGCCAGGGACTGCGAGAAGGGAGGAATGGAGAGCTATTGTTTAATAGATATAGGGTGTCAGTACAGGAAGATGAAAAAATTCTGGAGATGAATGGTGGGATGGTTGCACAACAGTGTGAATGTACTTAATGCTACTGAACTATAAAACATTAAAAAAAAAAACCAAGATATTATTATTCATTTAGAAAAATTATTCAATCTAAAGTGTATTTATTTATGGTCCCTAGGGTAGAAACAAGCTGTTAATACAGATTACCTCTAATTTTTCTGTAATAATTATAATAATAATAAAATATTCCTGTCATATTATAATATTATGATAGGAATATTTTATTCATTCATTTAATATTGTTCCTTGACAATAAATAAATAATTTTAAAACTTCTCTTAGCTTCAAACAAGTAGAAATTGTAGAGAATACAATCTTCTGTGCAATAAAGACCTAAATTCCAAGTAATGGACCTATATGAAAAGAAAATATTTGCCTCTACGTTAAAAGATAGCCAAATCGGCTCAGTGACTATAGCTCAGTGGCTAGGGTGCCAGCCACATACCCAAGAGCTGGTGAGTTTGAACCCAGCACTGGGCCTGCCAAACAACAATGACAACTACAACCAAAAAAAAAAAAAAAAAATAGCAGGGCGTTGTGGCGGACGCCTATAGTCCCAGTTATTTGGGAGGCTGAGGCAAGAGAATAGCTTAAGCCTAAGAGTTTGAGGCTGCTGTGAGCTGTGATGCCACTGCACTCTACTGAGGGCGACATAGTAAGACTCTTTCTAAAAAAAAAAGATGGCCAACTGTATATATCATCTTATACTTAAATTAAAATAAAATTGTTTTCTTAGGACTACCACCTACTTTCAACTACACTGGGTAGTTTTCCCACAGAGCATGCAAACATTCTTTTGTACTACCAGATGGAGCATAAACAAGAAAAATTACACTGATTTTAGAACTTAGGAATGAGGGAGAAACTAAGTTAAAAATGATGCTATGGAAAGTAAAATGTAACTATATTTTTTTCCTCTGGCATTGTGAAAGGAGATTAGGGAAACTGAAAGCCACAAAATACTATGTATATGTCATCTAATCTATTTTAGATTATAATTTTTTAAAATCCTACATTAAATCGTATTGTTTATCCTCATATGCTTGATATATTATCATGACATTTTTAAATTGTACACCATGTCATAGTAGAAGGGAGAAGGGATTGAAGAGTCAGAAGTTAGAATCCGGGCTTATCCAATAACAAGTTAGTGACCTTAGGTAAGACATTAATATAACAAAGAATAACAAATGCAAAAAAGCAAGATCATCATTTGTTAAAATGTGTTCAGCTGAATTCTAATGCCACAAAATGCTGGTTGAAAGAAAGGATTCTGTAGCTAAATAAATTTGGAAAATGCTTCATACCATTCAAGGTCTGACAATTAAGCATAATTACTCATCCTAAAGAAAGTGCTACACACCTCATCGCTGAGTACCACCATGGGAAGCTATGCAGCAATGCCAGTGCCTAGTCCACTCTTCAACACAGTTTTGAAACGCTTTCTGGTCTGAGTTATCTTTGTATGAGGTCTGATGATTAAGTTCTTGAACTTGCCACTGTGCACTTATGTTGTTAGCGCTGTACAAACAGCACTATAAAATTGCAGCAATTTTCTTTCGGGTAATTAAGATTTCATTACCTTAGTATATCAGTGTCTCACAGCTATTTGTGTCACTGTGTGGTGGTACCTTGCTGAATGTAGTTCATTATCATTACTGCATGTTTTTGTGTGCCATATGTTGATAGCTCTGATAGTCATTCCAGACAGAGTTCCAAAATTGCTTTGAGGGATGGACTAGGCACTAGCATCAGTGCATAGCTTCCCAAGAGGAGTATTTTGGAAGGTAACTGTTATGATATTCAGCAATGAGGTATGTAGCACTTTTTCTAGGATATGTCCATGAACTTAACTATCAGGCCTCGTATACCTCGTCTCTGTGGCTTTATGTGTATATTGGAAAAACAGGCATAAAAATGCTAATAGTAGTTATTTCTAAGCAAAAGGATCAAGGAAGATTTGTGTTTATTGGATGAGTGTTTATGTGTAATTCTTAATTTACTACCATTACAGATGTATCCCTTTTGTATTAAAAGATTTATAATGTTAATTATAAAATATAAATATTTATATAATATTTATTGATAAATAAATATTGAAGCTAATTACATTATTATCATAAAGAAATTCCTCTTCATTTTTTGTTGTTTAGGGATAGGGTCTCACTCTGTCATGCAAGCTGGAATACAGTGACACAATCATAATTATTGTAACCTCAAATTCTGGACTCAAGCAATCCTCCTACCACCTCAGACTGCCCAGTAGCTAAGATTACAGGTGTGCGCTTCTACAAAGCTGGAATACAGTGACGCAATATAGATTATTGTAGCCTCAAATTCTGGGCTCAAGCAATCCTCCTACCACCTCAGACTGCCCAGTAGCTAAGATTATAGGTGCGCGCTTCTACACCCAGCTAATTGTTTAATTTTTTGTAGATATGCGGTCTCACTATGTTGCCAGCCGGGTCTCAAACTTCTGACCTCAAGTGATTCTCACCCTCCCAAAGTACTGGAATAACACACATAATCCTCTGTGCCTGGCCTTCTTTTAACTTCTTATGGAATCAAATCATAATTTTAGATCACTACCACAAAAGCATTGATAAGAGAAAAGGCCACCATATAGAATTCCACTTACATTCTGCCTTTTCCTTTTTTCCTTTCTTTCCTTTGGAAGAAGTAGATGAACGAGATGATGCAGCAGAATGGGTTTCTGATGAATGCTGGGAAGTAATATCCACAGAGGAAAGATCATAGGCCAACTTTCTGCTAGAATGGTCCTCCTGAATGCCTAAAGTGCTACCACCAATACTGTCAAAGAGTAAGTAATAGTGGTTCAAGAAAGAAATAAAAAATCTTACATCACCATTAAAATCAAAAGTATCTAAAAATCAATTTAATCAGTAAGAGAATGTAACTAAAATTAAAGTTGGCTTCCACTTTATTGTTTTTCTTACTACCATAAATTAGATTTTTCTTGTGGCTTAATTTATTAATGTGGAAAAATTGCAGGGGAATCGTTTATTGTATGAAACTAATAAAAAACTAATATTTCGGCTAGGCGCCTGTGGCTCAAAAGGCTAAGGCGCCAGCCACGTACACCTGAGCTGGCGGGTTCGAATCCAGCCTGGGCCCACAAAACAACAATGACGGCTGCAACCAAAAAATGGCCGGGCGTGTGGCGGCCGCCTATAGTCCCAGCTACTTGGGAGGCAGAAACAGGAGACTCGCTTGAGCCCAGGAATTGAAGGTTGCTGTGAGCTGTGATGCCACAGCACTCTATCCAGGGTGACAGCTTGAGGCTCTGTCTCAAAAAAACAAACAAACAAACAAACAAACAAAAAAAAAACCAACTAATATTTTAGACACATAGAAGAAAAAAACTAAGAATGCTGAATATGGGAAATGAGGAAATGTGGCCTCAATTTCCATTCACTTTATAATTTTATATA
>CAUYON010185776.1:0-68381 GCA_963573935.1 Arctocebus calabarensis
TTTTTGAGACAGAGCCTCAAGCTGTCACCCTGGGTTGAGTGCTGTGGCATCACAGCTCACAGCAACCTCCAATTCCCGGGCTCAAGCGAGTCTCTTGCCTCCGCCTCCCAAGTAGCTGGGACTACAGGCGCCCGCCACAACACCTGGCCATTTTTTGGTTGCAGCCGTCATTGTTGTTTTGTGGGCCCGGGCTGGATTCAAACCCGCCAGCTCAAGTGTACATGTCTGGTGCTTTAGCCCGCTGAGTGACAGGTGCCAAGCCTCATGACTACTTTTAGAGATGGGATCTTGCTCTTGTTCAGACTGGTCTTGAACTCCTGAGCTCAAATGATCCACCCACCTTGGCTTCCCAGAAGCATAAGCCCCTGCGCCTGGCTCCCAGAGTGTCTTTATTAACAAGGTTCTTGGGTCAGAGCTAAGAATTTGTGCCTGGGTCTGGACCTCATGCTGAGAACCACTATTCTCAAAAAGTACCTGTTTTATGCTACACATTGTGTAAATCTTTCACCTTTAAACAAGTACCTTTTTGATCTATAAAACTGATGTAGTGATAGATTCTTATAATGGTCTCATTCCTTTTTACTTTACTACTGAGAAATAATACACAGTTGTTTCAATTATCATTGCAGAGTCCAGTTCATGGCCTAGCATATGCATAGGTACCCTCTTTATGTTGAAAATGTTAGGCAAATAAATAAAGTTAGTAAGGGATGCTGCAGTTATGACACCTACACTTTGATTTGGTATTCATTTTTCTCATTCAAATTTGGCACATATGATGTCTTCCCTAAGGTCAGACCAAAAATACATTCACAAACTTACTTTAAAACACCACAAGGGATAAAGATGTATTTTTATAACTAATGATTATTAAAATAACTTCATTTTGAGTTATCTTATGTACTTTACCTGTATAATGAGACCTAAGTACTTAAGAAAAAATTTTCCCTTATTGTATGAATAAATGATGGGAACCAAAAATGGTCTCCTGGCCTCCAGCCTCCCCCAGATGTCAGCTCAGGCTCACCCTCCCACAACCCTTATCCTTCATAAAACGAAAACTGATTATTTACTTCTGTCTTCAGCAATATGGCAAATGAAATACTCAGAGAAACCACTTCTGATGTAGTATCTCTAAAATGGTGGCTAAAATGTTTAAAGTAATATCTCTGATAATGTATGGCTTACCTAGCAAAATAAGTGTGGGAATGTTTTAAAGACCACAAACAACAACAACAAAAAAACCAACCCAGCAGTCAGGAGTAGTGAGGGATAGAGTTGGGGATAGTCTAACAATTCCAGGTACCCTAGAGCTTGGCTTCTAAGGTACCAGGGAAGAAGAAAGAAAGCATTGGTCCAGATTTGGATCTGAGTTCAAAAAGACAGCCATTGATAAAGCATGGACTTGTAAATGGAAAAAAACAAAACAAAATAACCTGCCCCACAGAGTGAGACAATCGGCAAAGATGTGTTAGCTCTTGATGAAGAGGTGAGAAAAGGTTCCCGTAAGTATTCCTAATTACAAACTAGAGTTTGAATCTTGAATTCATGTTACTCATTTAGTCTAAAACATCTTAAAGCTTACGTTTTGAAATTATATAAATCCCTAGGCTTTTGGGAGTAACAAAGGCAAATACTCCCTGTAAGGATTCATTTAAACTGAAGTCTCAAGGAATTCCCAAAAATAGAATTCTGAAGAGGGTAAGCTTATAGTAAAAACTTACAACTATGAGTGACAGTAGAAGTAGCCAGCAAGAACTATACATTATACAACAAGATTTACAGACTTATCAATATGCAAGTACAGAAATATCAGATATATGAATAATTTTTTTTTTTTAGAGACAGAGTCTCACTTTATTGCCCACAGTAGAGTGCTGAGGCATCACTGATCACAGCAACCTCCAGTTCTTGGGCTTAGGCAATTCTCTTGCCTCAGTCTCCCAAGGTGCTGGGATTACAGGCACCCGTCACAATGCCCAGCTATTTTTTTGTTGCAGTTTGGCTGGAGCCGGGTTTGAACTCCCCACCCTCAGTATATGGGTCCAATACCCTACTCACTGAGCCTCAGGCACCACCCATGAATAAAAACTTTTAAGAAATAAAAGAAAAAATAAATGTATGACAAAGAAATAAAAATCTGTAAAAATTGACCAGAAAGTTTTGAAAACTAAAATCTACTTCTAAAAAAAAAAAAAAAAATTATTAAAAATAAAAACTTAACTTATGAATTAAATGGTAGAGAAGATATGGCTGAATAGAGACTCAGTAACCTGGAATATGAATGTGTACATATTAAATGGAATCCAGCAAAAAGGCACAGTGACAAAAATTACGGAATGCAGTTTACAATATATAACAGATAGATATAAAACATATAATAGTCTCCTAATCAGAGCTCTAAAAGGTAATAATACAGTGATGGAGGAATGATAATATGTTGAAAAGGAATATATGAGAATATTCCTGAACGCAAAAAGATAAAATGTTAGGTTTTAGAAATCTCAGTGAACTCTAAGGAAGAGTAATAATAACAAATTCATATCTAGGCACATTGCAGTACAATACCAAAGATAAAGGGAGACCTTAAACACAACCCAAAGGAAAAGACAGATTACTTGCAAAGGAATGATAATTAAACTCAATAGCAGCATCAGAAGGAATGATATCTTCATAATGCTGTGAGAAAGAACTGTCTACATGTCAAAATTGGATACAAGTGACAAATACCTTTTAAAAACAAGAATAAAATAAAAATATATTCAGCAAAATAAAAACTCAGAGCTCTTCATTAAAGGAACTTCTACAAGATGTCCTCCAGGAAAAAGAAAAATTATCTCAGAAGTGAACTCTAGTAAAAACAAACAAACAAAAAAAAACAAAAAAGAAGAAGAAGAAGAAGAAGAAGAAGGGGGACCAGAGAAAATAGAAAAATGAGTATGACCTGTGGCTCAGTGAGTAGGGCGCCAGACCCATGTATCGAGGGTGGTGGGTTCAAACCCAACCCCGGCCAAACTGCAACAAAAAAAAAGTTGGGCATTGTGGCGGGCGCCTGTAGTCCCAGCTACTCGGGAGGCTGAGGCAAGAGAATCACCTAAGACCAGGAGCTGGAAGGTGCTGTGAGCTGTGATTCCTCAGCACTCTACCAAAGGTTAATGAGTGAAACTCTGTCTCAAAAAAAGAAAAAAAAAACCTTAAAAAATTGAATAAATACAAATATTAAACATTAAAGTAATAACACCAAAATTTAATCTGGGAAATTAAAAATAAAGATAGATAAATTCAGGATGGGGTGAAATTCTGGTGGAGAGTAAGTTGCGTTAAAGGGGTTTTGGGGGGAAAGATGAAGATATTTACTTTTTGTTAAAAGTGCATGTTAAAAATGTCAAAACTTGAGAGATGTAGCTAAAGCAGTTTTTTTAAGGGAAATTCATAACCTGACATGGTTATGTTAGCAAGTAAGAAATTATTAAAAGGAAAAATCTACAGGAATAACCTAAAGTAGTAAAAGGACAAATATAATAATGGTAAGAAAATAAATTCATAAAATAGAATACAAAGATTCAACATAGATGGATGAACTCCGACACTGGTTCTTTTAGAAAAATAATAAAGTTGATATATCTCTGGCAAGACCAATTAAAAAAAAGAAAGATGACGTGAATTAATTATAGTAGTAATGAAAAGGTGATATAACTATAGACGTAGCAGAGATTAAAGACAATAACACTTTATCAATAAAGTTATAAACTGAGATAAAAAGGACAAATGGCTAGAATAACACAAATTATCATAACAGACTAAAAAAAAGCAAAAATTGAGAATGATATTGTAATGATTAAAATAGCTGAATTAAATTAGAAATTTAAAATCCTTTCTCTGGTCTGGAAGGATTAACAGCAGAGTTTTTACATTTAAGAAACAGCAAAGTTCAAACTTACATGAAATCTATCAGAAAATAGAAATAAGAAATAAAAACTTCAGGCAATTCTCACTTGTGAATATGAATGTCAAAATCTTGAATAAAATATTGGAAGCTGACTCACTTGATACAAAAAACATAACACGTCGGACGGCGCCTGTGGCTCAAAGGAGTAGGGCGCCGGCCCCATTTGCTGGAGGTGGTGGGTTCAAGCCCAGCCTCAGCTAAAAACTGCAAAGAATACTCCACAAAAACATAACACATCATGAACAGGTTGAACTGTTTTCCAGGAATGCAAGGTTCATTGATCATGTCAGTAAGATATTAAGGAGAAAATCTTGTGACTATCTTTATAGAAAAAAAATGTTTAATAAAATACAACCACCATTCAGGATAAAAACTATAACCAAACTAAGACTACAAAGGAACTTATTAACCTATTAAAAATAAACAGCAAGGATCATACTCAATGTAGAAATGTTTAGAAAACAAAAGCTGGCTCCCATAGGAAATAGGAATAAGAAAAGGAGGCATTTTACCAGCATTTTATTGACCATCACGTTGGAGGTTCTAGTCCATACAGTAAGATAAGGGAAAAAAATCAAATGTTATCAGAATTAGAAAATGACATAAAAATTATTGTATGTAGAGTATATAATGTTATATATTAAACTCCCCACAGAACATACAAATTATTACAATTAAGAGTTCAGACACACTTTATTGGCTTCCTTTTTATCACTATGTGATAATTCATTATTGTCATTGTTCTTTTTAGTGCTTAAATTGCCCTGAATGGCTTTAGGAAATTTCTTTAGGTCAGTTCCTATATCCTTGTGACATAATCTCCATTACTCTTTGAGTATTTCCTTGTTTTATGTCACCCACTTCCCCAAAATGGTCCAGGTTCATCTTGGTCTTTCCCTGCTCCAGATCTGGAAATGATCCATTTCTATAAGGAGTTCTATTTCCTTTCAGTAGAAACCAAGATGTGTGTGCTGAGTATGCTTACTGTTAATGAGTTGTCATTTTCCCAGGCTCTGTCAATGTATAGAGCTAGGAAATGTATTATTTTTAAATCATGAATTCATATGATAGAGTCTATTTCAATTTAATAGTAAGAGTTTTCTTACCTTCCTTTATTATACATGTATTTATACTCTTTTTCTCTTACAGTAAAAATTGTTGTTAGGGGTTAAATAATTACCTTAGTAAATTTACTTACCATCTTTATCCTACTATACATATTTTTTCATAATTATGATATAAATATTAATACTAACAATAAATCTACTAAGTAGAGTTTAAGACTTTGCAGTCCTTTTTGTCTTTAGAATACATCCTACAGGAATATATAGTCAGAGCATTATGTTTAAATAGTGTGAATGAATCATTTGCTCTCTTATGTTATCTGATATATAGTTGGAATTCTTTTATCTGTTTCTATTCAATTTTAAGGTTTATTATTTTTCATCCTTTATGATTTTAATTTTATTTGTATTAGATAAAATAAAATAATTTTCTTTGTATTTAAAATATGGTTCAAAAACCAAAACTATATAAATAGGTATGCTCCAATCACTGCTACACTACTACTTTCAATTCAGTTACCACCTACCCCATCTAGTCAACCATTTTCACTACATTTTAGCTTATCAAGCCTATATTTTCTTTTTGTAAAATTAAGCAAATAAACACCCATACATACCTACATGTAAGTACATAAACACACATACATATTACAGGCTTCTCTTTCTTTATTAAACAGAAGGTGGCATGTTCTATACACTCCGTACCTTGCACTTTTCCATTCAACAATTAACCCATCACTCCATACCAGTTTATAGGAATATTCTTCATGATTTTATAGGTTTATGGTATTCAACTATATATTTCTACAAGGTCAGACAACTAAGGTCATGAACTTATCCTAGAAAAAGTGCTCCATACCTCATTGCTGAATATCACTACAATCACCAGATGGTTCAGGGGGTTACCTTGAAGGTGATCATAATGATATTCAGCAATAAAGTATACAGTGCTTTTTCTAGGATAAGTTCATAAACTTAACTGTCAGACCTTGTATCCACCAGCAACTAAGAATTTAAAATGTAAATTTATAAAAGCCATAACAAAAAAAATGGGGAAAAATCTAACAAAAGTTGTGTAAGATTTTTAAATATCATAAAACTTTATTTGAAAGACCTTAATGAAGATATAAATAAACTGAAAGACAAAGTATATTTGTGGATAGGAAGATTCACTGTTGTAAACATATCAAGGATTCTATAACTGAGCCACAAATTTAAGAAAATTTAAAATCTCAACAGGATTTTCTAGGGACATTAATGAGCTTATCCTGAAATGTATATGAAAAAATTAAGAGCCAAGAGTGGCCAAGACAAGCTTAAAGAAAAACCAGGCTGGGGACTTGATCTAACAAATAAAATGGAGTCATGGTGTAATGTAATATGTAGGAGAGAAAAACAGAGCAAATAAAAAGAACAGAGATCTCAAAAACAGAAACATTTGTATGTGGAAACCTGATGCCTAATAGAATGACACCACAGATCTATAGTGAAAGTATACATAATGTAAAAACACTCCTAGAAAAATCCACAGGAAAAAAGTAAAATAGATTCTAAACCCATCATTAAAAAAAAAACTCAGATAAATCAATAACTTGAAAGCAAAAGACAATAGGTTAACACATTTAGATAAAAATATATATATATAATAATAATTTGAAGGTAGGAAAGGTATCTTTGATAAATTCACCGTAATCAAAAATTGATACTTAAAATCAAGAGTGCTCATCAAAATATGTTAACATGAATGTAAATCCAAACCATAAAATGGAACCATAATCACAAAGGATGATAACCAGAATTAATGAAGAAGTCTTACAGATCAATAAGTAAAAAAACACATAACCCTATTTCAAATGGGCAAAAGACCTGTATTTGACAGAAGAAATACAAATGGCCAATGAACATATTAAAAGAAGCTAGGCTCACTAATCATATTGAAAAATATAAACTAAAATTCTGAGATAGTATTTTACTTGTAAAATACTTTAGTATTTTATCCCAAATGGGGTAAAAATTCAAAAAGTCTGGCAATTCCATGTAGTAAGAACTTGAAGAAAGGGGAGTTCTCACATAGTGGTAGGAGTATAAACTGATACATTCACTGTGGAGAAAGTTGTCAGAACTGAACCTGCATATACCCTATGAGCCAGTGATTTTCTTTTTCCCTAGGTAAACACTTGTATATATGCTTCCACTAAGCAAGCATAGAAAAACACTATTCAGAATAAGAAAAAACTTGATATAATCCAAAAATGAAAAATAAAATTTGGTATGATTCTTTGATAAATATATCACGCAGTAGTAAAAATTGAGGATCTAGGGATCTGCATATCAACATGGATACATCTATGTATTGATGATATAATGCTGAGTGATAAAAGAAAATCATGAAAGAAATATTTGCAGTATGATTCTATCATATACAATTCAAAAGTAGGCAAAACTAAAAAATGTGTTTCTATGGATACCTATACATGTGATGAGACTTTGAGGAAAAGTCAGAAAATTCTTAATTTAAAATTAAAATTAAAATTAAAATGTTAGTTACTCTAAGGATTAGTGAAGGAGATACCTGGAAGATTCTAAAAGACTAAGAGTCGTCACTCTCAAGCTGAATGTTAGATTCACAAGTGTTATTTTACTTATTATTAGTTTTATTTAAAATGTACGTACATGTTATATTCACTCCATGGCATATATTTCATAATTGTCAAAAGTTCAACTAAAAAAATACTATTTTTTTAGTTTTTTACCTAAAACCTTCTAGTGGCTTCCTGATGTGTACAGAATAAAATCTAACTTCTTTGCAAGGCATACTAGGCTCTTGCCCATTAGGCCTCCAATTATTACCTCATCCCCCGCCATCTCCCTGACACCTGTATTCCATGGACACTCTGTACTATCAGATCCCCAAGCACATACCTGAGCTATATATTCTCCTGTCACAATCTGGCCAGTTCTCACACTTCCAAAGTCAGCATATGTCAGATCTTTAGTAGAATATTCACAGAAAATTCTGATGGTCATTCTGTCCTCTGTACTTCCACAAAGATCTATTTGTCAATTTTTCTCTTCATATATCTCTCCTCTCTTGCCTGTGAGATCTTTGTAGCTAGAGTTTGCCAACATTTCCTGCACATTAATTTTATGTCATGCACTTTGTCTTGTGCTAAACTTACAGTAGTAGGCGCTGCTTCCCATCCTCAAATAGCTCACAACCTAGTCAGACTTGTGTCTATATATTCTTTATGTGAATTATAGTATATGGTACATTACAGAGTCTTGAATTATGTCCAATGAATCAATGAATAAACAAATTAAGGGATAAATAAGACTTACTCTTTTTATTAAAAAAAAATTCTGGCAATGGACTATGCTTTAAATGGCTTTTATTCCATGATTTTTTAAGGTCATTATAAATTGTAAAAGCCTGTCGAAGACTAAAGTTTACCTAAGGAAAAAACACCAAATGTTTCTTAATAGTGGTGTTTTAATGATGCTCATGGAACTTCCAGAATAAATTCAGCCAATCAATTAAAACTTGGATTCATTATACAACACACCACCAAGTAGTAATACAAGATGAGTTATATTAATGGGAAATTCCAGTGAAAGTATTCTTTTTTTTTTTGGTCTCTCTCATGTGAAGATGCTTCTATAAACATGTTTACTTGCTATTCCCTTTCCTTAAAAGGAAAAATGTTCCCAAGGAAGATTAATTTTAAGACTTCTTTTGAAATTTTTAAGTTCTAAATAGTTTTAGGCATAAGCAAGCAGTCACTCTTCCTATCTGCCCATTCATGAATATTACATGCCAAGGAATACTTAAAATGATTCATTTTTCAGATACCAACTTTGAACAAACCAAATAGAGAAAACTAAGTAAGGATCATCTATATAATGTGGCCATCTGGATACAACTTCATTTTTCCCAAACCACCCTTTGCTCTTCTGTGGGACATTCTCCCATACATATCATACTTATTCTGGCCCTCCCAGATGCTTCTCACTAGTACCACTGTAGTTCTATAAATAATGGCCCTTCCTATAAAGTCCAAGTCCTATCCTCAGAATTGTGACTATGTTACATTACATGGTCAAGGGGACTTTGTAGATAAGATTAAATTAAGGATCTGGAGATGGAGCAATTATCCTGGATTAGTTTAATGGGCCAAATGTAATCACTAATGTCACTGTAAGAGGAAGACAGGGAGAGCAGTTAGTAATAGAAGGAGATGGGATAATGGAAATGAGGCTGGAGCAAAATGAGAGAGGGCTCACAAGCCGAGGAAGGTAGGTAGCTTCTAGAAGTTGTAAAAGGCAAAGACATAGATCCTCCCTTTTGAACCTCCAAAAGGAACTAGCTCTGCTGACTTAAGCCCAATAAGCCTATTAAGATTAATTTTAGATTTCTGATCTCCACATGTACTAAGACAATAGATTTGTGTTATTTGAAGCCACTGAGATGTGTTAATTTTTGATAGCTTCAATAGAAAACCTATTGGACTTCATCCCTGTTTGCATTATCTTGCCCCAGTGTTGTTCTGGACACCATAAAAACTCAATTTTCTTACCTTTAAAGAATCCTTATGCCATCTTTATACTCTGGTAAGATCAAAATTAACCTGAACTGTATTACCTGTGATATAGACTGTTGATAGGTTCCCCTAAGCCATTCTCAACTCAATCTCTCTTGCTGCCTCACACTACAGTGCCCCAAAAGGCAAATATTCTTTCTAGCCTCTTTTGACAGTACAACTCAGTTCTGGAAAAGGAGGCATACTTTGATGTCAGCTGGGAGAAAAAGTATATCTTTAGAAAACTTTTGATTTCCTGACAAAAAAGGAAGTTGTGACCAGTGTTACCATCTCCCTTTCTTCCTCCCGTAAATGAGCTGTGATTGCTGTCTTGCAACCGTGACCAAAGGTCACAAGACATTGATTCTGACACTGCCAATGAGCTCAAGGACATGGGAGCTGATATTGTTGAGTCACTAAAATAAAATCAATTGGGGGGAGGGGGAAGATGGCCGACTGGAACCAGCTTTCAACAGAAGCTCCTGTCCAGAGGAAGAGATGATGGCCAGAAAGAGCCCAACAAAGCTGAAGGTTGGGAGCTGAGCTGAGAGAGAAGATTGATAACTGCATGTCATCTCTGCTGATGCAAGCTGCGATTCCAGGGAAGCAAATTTCAGATACACAACTCATCCTAAAGAGGATGAGTGTCCATCCCCTCCCCCAAGAGAGTGGCTTGCTATGGGATCTCTGCAAGCAAGCGGTGAACTGAGGACCTCTTGTCTCACCCCATGGGAGAGAGTCACTGGAAGCTAGGACTCCTTCTCCAGAGACACTCTGCTGTGAGCCTGGGCATTCTCTTGCCTGGCATGAAAGTCAGAATGGCCTGCCATTTTGAACTCCCAACGTTCAACCTTCCCCCACTCTCCTGGCTGTCTAGAAGCCTAATCCCTGCAGAGACCAGAATGTCAGCAGAACTTTGCTAGGACCAGGCATTGCATGGGCTGTGCTGTGCTGAAACAGTGAATCCAGTAGCAGTGCAGAAAGGCACAGTGGGGAGGGTGTCTGACCTGGCTCTACAAAAATGTGAATCAGCAGTGGGCAGATGCTTGGGAACCAACATGGAGGGGCAGGGACCCATGCAGCATCAGCAACAGTAGAGCAATCCCATGGGGTCAAGTTTTAGAGAGACACCTCCCCAATTCTGTGGACTGCCAGCAGGAGCCAGACCTTACCATGCAGGGGTACCAGAGGAGTAGTGCTGCTGAGGCAGAGGTGCAGTCTCTGAGGGAGAAAAATATTTGCTGCTTTGTTAACCTCTGGTTTGGAACAAACTCAGGAGGAACACTCCCCAGTTTCCATTGAGCACCCAAGGTAATCAGGCTTCAGCTCCCCCTGCTGGCTGGTGGCAGAGTATGGTGGCCTGGTAGAGGAGGCATTGACTACCCCTTGACTCTGGCAGGCACAAATCCCTGGTGCATTTGCTCATTGGAGGGAACTGGGCCACAGTCCTGTGGAGTTACTAGTGAATGGGTGATGGAGGTGCAAGGTGGGGAAGGAGGCACCAGCCCCCTTGGACTAATTCTTTCACTGGGTGGGCCATTCTGATTCCATGGAGCAATGTAGGAAATCACTCTTGAGGTACCAATGGAGCACTGGAGGAAATCACACTTCGGGTACCAATGGACCCCTGCTGTCTAGTTGCTGGAAACCTTTTGAACTCTCCCATTTGATCTGCATTTGTGCTGCAATTGGTTTAGAACTCTTGACCTGGGCTGACCTCTAAGGTTGTACCCTGGTCGTATTGTAGTGGGAGGGTCTAATTCTCCTCTTCCAGTTGTTGCCTATAGTGAGCAGGGTGTCTTGGTTACTTGTATTTCTCCAAAGCTGAGATTTCATCCCAAAGCCACTGATTCACTAGGATTGGACAGAGACTAGCTGAATACGTGACAGAACCACCATCACACCAAGCAGTTCCCCAGAGTATCAGGCTACAGTACTGAATGGGACCTTTATAAAGCTGTAGGGGAAAAGCCACAGTCACCAGTCCCAGTTCTTTGGTAAAGGGCTGGTTATTTACAACTCCAGGAGCCCTCAATCTAATTTCACCTGCAGCTTTTCTAGCCAAATGATGAAAAATAATCATGAGGTGGAATCAGCAGAAAAACTCTGGCAACATGAATAATCAGGATAGATTAACTCCCCCAAGGAACAACAAAGGAAACACAACAGAAGATCCCATTCATAAACAAATGGATGAGATGTCAGAAATTGAGTTCAGAGTTCAAAATTTGGATGGTAAATAAGATTAGCAGAATGGAAGTAAAGTTGGAATTAGAAATTTAAGGAATAATTCAAAAGTTGTCTCAATAATTCAATTAATTCAAAAACAAAATCTCCAAAGGTTTACTCACAATGACATAAGAAACTTCAGCCCTCAAAGATCTAGGAAATACAGTAGAATCCCTCAGTAACAGAATGGAACAGGCAGAAGAAAGGATCTCTAATATTGAAGACAAGGCTTTTGAATGTTCCCAAACACTCAAAAGGGCAGAGAAGTGGAGAGCAAAAATGAACCATTCCCTGAGAGGGTTGTGGGACCACTCTGAAAGAGCAAATGTTCACTTATAGGCATTCCTAAAGGACAAGAGGATGTTCCTAAAGGCACAAATGCTCTACTCCAGCAGTTCTCAGTTGTCCTAATGCTGCAACACTTTAATAGAATTCCTCATGTTGTGGTGACCCCCAACTATGAAATTTTTTTTTGCTGAAGTAGCAATGAAAGTAGCAACAAAAATAATTTTATAGTTGGGGATCACTACAACATGAGGAACTATATTAAAGGGTCGTGGTATCAATTCATAATTGCTTAGTCATGGAAGAAGCCCAAGTGCTCATCAACCCATGAATGCATTAATAAATTGTGGTATATGTACACCATGGAATATTATGTAGCCTTAAAAAAGATGGAGACTTTACCTCTTTTATGTTTACATAAATGGAGTTGGAACATAATTTTCTCAGCACAGTATCTCAAGAATGGAAGAAAAAGTATCTTCCCTGCTATGAAACCAATTTATAGCTTTCAAAGCTGTAACGCAACTATAGCCCAAGAAGAAGGGGAAAGAGGAGAAGGAGGGGAGGAGGCGGATGGGTGGAGGGAGGGTAATTGGTGGGACCACACCTATCGTGCATTTTACAAAGGTACATGTTAAATTTACTAAGTGTAGAATATAAATGTCTTAACACAATAACTAAGAAGGTGTGGTGAAGGCTACGTTAACCAGTTTGATATAAATATTTCAGATTGTATATAAGGTCAGCACATTGTACCCCATGATTGCATTAGTATACATAGTTATGATTTAATAAAATAAAAAATAATAAAAATAAAGGGTCATGGCATTAGGAAGGTTGAGAACCACTGCTCTACTCCAAGATATGATTGAGGAGAACTTTCCAAGCATGGTAAGAGATACAAAAATTCAGATAGCAGAGAGTTTCAGAACATCAGCCTGACTCCATCCAAATAAAGTATATCCTAGACACATTGTAATTAACTTTGCCAAAGTTAATATGAAGGAGAAAATCCTGCAAGCAGCAGACATAAGAAAATCATAACCTACAAGGGGAAGAATAGTAGAATGACTGAGGATCTCTCAGCCTAAAAATTTTAAGCCAGAAGAAGATGGTCTTTGACCTTCAATCTCCTAAAACAAAACAACTTCCTGCCCAGGATCCTGTATCCAGCTAAACTGAGTTTCATTTGTGATGAAAAAATCAAATACTTTAACGACATACACATGTTGAAGAAATGTGCCATAACTAAACCAGCTCTCCAGGATATTCTCAGACCCATCCCACACAATGGCCAGCACAATGCTCTACCAAAGAGCAAAGTAAACTCACTCAGAAATTTGAGATCATAACTTAACTTCCACAGTGGCAAAAGGATTAAAGGATCCACTGGACTTTAGAAAAACTTGATACCGGAAAGGATTAAGGATCCACTGGACTTTAGAAAAACTTGATACCCAAAGTACTACCAGACTTATTAATTCTCTCAATTAATGTGAAAGGTTTAAATTGTCCTCAAAAGAGGCATAGATTGGCTGATTGGATACATAAACTCAGACTAGATATCTGTTGAATACGAGAATCTCATCTTACCTTAAAGGATAAAACAAGACTCACGGTAAAGTGATGGGCACTTTAAATAATTCAGGCAAATGGAAATCAGAAAAAAGCAGGGGTTGCAATTTTATTCACAGATACAATAGGCTTTAAACCAACAAAAGTAAGGAAAGATAAGAATGGTCACTTCATATGTGTTAAGGGAAATACTCAACATGAAGAGATTTCAATTATTAACATTTATGTGCCCATCCAGAATGCTCCTGAATTTATAAGGGAGACCCTAACAGACATGAACAATTTTATATTTTCCAGCACCATACTTGTTGGAGATTTTAACACCCCTTTGTCAGTGTGGGATAGATCCTCCAATAAGAAACTAAACAAATAAATTTTGGACTTAAACTTGACCCTACAACAAATGGACTTAACAGACATTTACAGAACATTTCATCCTACCAAAACTGAATATACATTCTTCTCATCAGCCCATGGAACATCTTCCACAATAGATCTTAGGTTACAAGTATAACCTCAGCAAATTTAAAAGAATAGAAATTATTCCTTGTATTTTCTCATACCATCACAGAATAAAAGTTGAACTCCACAACAAAAGAAATTTTAATACTCATACAAAGACATGGAAACTAAATAATCTTATGCTGAATGATAGCTGGGTCATAGATGAGATTAAGAAGGAAATTACCAAATTTTTGGAAGAAAATGATAATGAAGACACAAATCATCAGAACCTGTGGAATACTGCAAAGGTAGTCCTAAGAGTGAAACTTATACCATTGTAAGTCTTCCTCAAGAGAATGGAAAGCAAAGAAGTCTGCAACTTGATGGGACATCTCCTGCAACTTGAAAAGGAAGAACATTCCAACACCAAACCCAGGAGAAGAAAAGAAATAATCAAAATTAGAGAAGAATTAAATGAAATTGAAAACAAAAGAGTTATTCAAAAGATCAGTGAATTGAAAAGTTGGTTTTTTAAAAAGATTAACAAAATTGATAAACCTTTGGTTTACCTAACCAGAAACAGAAAAGTAAAATCCCTACTATCATCAATCAGAAATGACAAAGGCAAAATAAGAATAGACACCTCAGAAATTCAAAAAATCTTTAATGAATACTACAAAAAACTCTATTCTCAGAAATATGAAAATTCAAAGGAAATAGACCAATACTTGGAAGCATGCTACCTTCTTATATTTAGCCAGAAAGAATTGGAAATGTTGAATAAACCTGTATCAAGTACTTAAATAGTATCAACTATACTCAATCTCCCCAAAAAGAAAAGTCTGCAGATGGCTTCAAATCAGAATTCTACCAAATCTTTAAAGAGGAAATAGTACCTATATTACATAACCCTTTTCAAAACACGGAAAAAGAAGGAATACTTCCCAACACATTCTATGAAGCAAATATCACCCTGATCCTAAACCAGGAAAAGACCCAACAAGAAAAGAAAATTATAGACCAATATCTTTAATGAATATAAATGCAAAAATATTCCATAAGATCCTAGCAAACAGAACCTAGCAACACATCCAACAAATTATACACCAAGACTAAGTTGGTTTTATTCCAGGGTCTCAAGGTTGGTTCAATATATGTACATCTATAAATATAATACATTGCATAAACAAAAAATAAAGACCACATAATTCTCTCAATTGATTCAGGAAAAGCTTTTGATAATATCCAGCATCCTTTCATGATAGGAGTACTTAAGAAAATAGGCATAGAAGGGACATTTTTTAAACTGGTCAAGGCCATCTACGGCAAACCCACAGCCAATATTGTATTGAATGGAGTAAACTGAAAACATTTCCACTCAGATCAGGAAGCAGGAAAAGTTAGCCCATTGTCTCCATTCCTTTTTAACATTGTAATGAAAGTCTTAGCCATCATAATCAGGCAAGAGAAAGTGATCAAGGGTATCCACATAGGGTCAGAAGAGATCAAACTTTCACTCTTCACAGATGATATGATTTTATATCTGGAAAACCCAGGGACTCAACTACAAAACTCTTAGAAGTGATCAAGGAATATAGCAGTGTCTCAGGATACAAAATCAATACTCACAAATTAGTAGTTTTTATATATACTAATAATAGACAAGCTGAAAAAAGTCAAGGACTCTATTCCTTTTACAGTAGTGCCAAAGAAGATAAAATATTTGGGAATTTACCTAATAAAAGACATGAAAGATCTCTATAAAGAGAACTATGAAACTCTGAGAAAAGAAATAGCTGAAGATATTAACAAATGGAAAAACATACCATATTCATGGCTGGGAAGAATCAACATTCTTAAAATGTCCATACTATCCAAAGCAATATACAAATTTAATGCAAGCCCTATTAAAGTACCTCTGCTATACTTTAAAGATCTGGAAAAAATAGTACTTTGTTTTATATGAAATAAGAAAAAACCTTGAATAGTCAGGGTATTACTCAGAATTAAAAAAAAAAAAAATCAGGTGGAATCATGCTACCAGACTTCAGACTATACTACAAATCTATAGTGATCAAAACATGGTACTGGCACAAAAACAAAGAGGTAGATATATGGAACAAAATAGAGAACCAAGAGAGGATCCTAGACACTTATTGCCATTCGATCTTTGATAAGCCTTTTAAAAACATAAATTGAGGGAAATACTCCCTATTTAACAAATGGTGCTGGGAGAATTGGTTAGCAACTTATAGAAGACTGAAACTGGACCCACAGCTTTCACCATTAACAAAAATTTACTCTTATTGGATAAAAGATTTAAACTTAAGACATGAAACTATAAAGATTCTTAGAGAGAGTGCAGGAGAAACACTTGAAGAAATTGGCCTGGGAGAATACTTTATGAGGAGGATTCCCTCCCCCCCCACCCTCAAGGCAATTGAAGCAACACCAAATATATATTACTGGGATCTGATCAAACGAAAAAGCTTCTGCACAGCCAAGAACACAGTGAGTCGAGCAAGCAGACAGCCGTCAGAATTGGAGAAGATATTTGAAGGTTATGTTTCTGACAAAGGTTTGATAACCAGAATCCACAGAGAACTCAAACTTATTAATAAAAAAAGAAAAAGTGATCCCATTTTTTGTGGGCAAGATACTTGAACAGAAGCTTCTTCAAAGAAGACAGGTGCATGGCCTACAGACACATGAAAAAATGCTCATCATCTTTAATTATCAGAGAATTGCAAAGCAAAACCACTTTGAGATATCAGTACTACTCCAGTACTATCTGTACTTACTCCTTTTTTTGTTGTTGTTGTAGTTTTCGCCGAGGCAGGGTTTGAACCCACCACCCTCTGTATATGGGACCCACACCCACCTCCCTAGCCACAGGCGCCACCCTCTGTACTTACTCCAGTCAGAGCAGCCCACATAACAAAATCCAAAAACTAAAAAAAAAGAAAAAAATCCCCAAACTACAGTTGTTGGCATGGATGTGGAAAAAAGAGAACACTTCTGCACTGCTGGTGGGAATGCAAGCTAATACGTTCCATTTGGAAAGAAGTTTGGAGAACACTTAGGGATCTAAATGTAGACCTGATGTTCGATCCTGCAACTCCTCTACAAGGTGTATATCAAAAAGACCAAAAATCACTCTACAACTAAGAAATTTGCACCAGATTGTTTATTAAAGCTCAATTCCTAATTGCCAAGTCATGGAAGATGCCCAAGTGCCCATTGACCCATGAATGGATTAATAAATTGTGGTATATGTATACTATGGAATATTATGCAGCAACACATCCAACAAATTATACACCATGACCAAGTTGGTTTTATCCCAGGGTCTCAAGGAACAGAGTGGCACCCATTAGGGTTAGGGTTAGGACTAGAGTGGCACCCACCTTTCTGCCTCAGCCTTAGAGAATTCCATGTTAAATACACATTGAAGAGCTGCAATGAGAATTACACTTGATCTTAGCCAAAAGGCCGAGAAGCAATCTGCAATGAGAATCAAGTTGAGAACTCTGAGCTTCAGGGGATTTCTTCTAACATTCTGTTCCATGTACTGAGTGTCTCTAAGTTTTGCCATCATCATTCTACAAATTTGAATACCAAAGTAACACAAAAAATTACAAAAAAAGACTTCCTTTGCTAGTTCCAAACAAGTAGCCCCAGAGCACTGGAGAATACACATAACACAAAATTCCTAGAGCAATAATATGGACTATGGCAAGCTATCTAGAGAAAATTACTGTCAGTAAAGATAGAGGCTTATTCTAACTAGGTAACTACTCAAGCAGCTTTCTAAAATTCTCTCTTTGGTGCTTATATCATGGATTATTCTATGAGATTTGAGGTTTGCCAATGTTCTTTGGTAAATCTTCAATGGTTACAGCAGAGATCTAAAATGTGTTTTTTCCTTATAATATTCCATTTATGACTCAATGATGACCCAGAGCACCAAAACATTCAGAGGCTAAAGTCAATAAGTGTCAATCTACTCTATGGCAGGTACAGCGCTAAAAACTGGGGCAAAGGGAAATCACAGTTCTTGTGAATAAATAAATATGATATACTAAGGGTTATAAAAGGAAAATTATAAGTTCTTTTTGGAGAACAAGGGAGTGTATTAAAAACATGAACAAAATAGTTCCTTTTTATTGATGGATTGAGTGATGACCAGAACAAGGGACATAACTAAAGAAAAAAGACTCCTTGATATTTGATAGGTCAACAGAACAAGATTGTTTCAAGTAAAGAAAATTAACAGACAGGGTGGAAATGATGGGGCAAGGAGAGGACTTTACACACAAATTACCCAAATCCCTCCATCTATACCAAAAACATTTTTGATGACAAGTTTGGGGACTGAAGTAACAGCTAGTAACAGTCATCCAAAAGGTGAAAGCATGAAAGGAAGGTCTGGCTGACACTGTTGTATGA
The DNA here is from genome assembly GCA_963573935.1 of Arctocebus calabarensis. Classification (NCBI taxonomy): domain Eukaryota; kingdom Metazoa; phylum Chordata; class Mammalia; order Primates; family Lorisidae; genus Arctocebus; species Arctocebus calabarensis. Next base: position 18,573 of record CAUYON010185776.1, read on the forward strand.
ATTCAACTAGAACAAGCGGCAAGGGACTGGGAAACTTTATGCACAGGAATAGTGAATCTGGGGAAGTTCCGTGTCACTGAGCATGTCTATGGAATACCCAGAGGTAGCCTGCTGTGCAGCTCTCTTGATTTAGGCAGCATACTGAGAAGGGGGGCACTGCCTTTTTAACCAGACAGTTTCAGAGAACACTGAGACTGATGGAGACTATCATTTACTGAGCAGATGGTGTGTGATCCTAGCGTGTGTTAACCCATTTGATCCTTGCCTACTACTTATCCCTACTACTTATGCCTACTACTAACCCTGTTTTACTAGACTTAGATTATGAACTTTCAAATATTCTTATTTGGAGTCCTGGCTCTCTCACATATTATTTCTATGATGGCATAAACTTAAAATGTGAGTGAATGAAGAAATAAAGAAACTTTCCCAAAGAAGAACAGCCAAGCCAAAGCAGGATTAACATCCATAGCTCCCCAGTTTATAGGCAGTGATCTAGTCCCCACATCATCATATCCCTAGTGGGAAATTCTCTAGTCTATTCTGAACTGTCATCAGGAACATTCAAATGACAGCTCCTTCCTACCTTCACATATTTTGGGGCCATTTCTGCATTCAGTACTCTCCATGTGGCATCTAATACCGCAAAATGTGTCTTACAAGGTAACTGTTGCAAGATAGCAAATTGTTGTATTCTATTTGGGGTGAATGAGGGTGGGGCAGACTATTTACAATACTTATCAAAATATCAAATGTACAAACCCTTTGCCTAACAATCCCACTGTTATGAATTTAGTTCATTGCTATAAAGTAAAACTATCTTCTTCCATTTAATCATTCATTCACTCAAACACATACATACATACCCCCACATTACATACTTACACACACAAAAGGCTAATAGGTGGCAGGGTGGCATCATGACTAAGAATAGGGCCTTAGGAGCCAAACTACCTGAGTTCAAATCCTGCTTCTACCACTGGGACCTCTTGGGCCTCCCATACCTCTAAGCCTCAGTTTGTTCATTAATAAAGTGAGACTAAGAATAGTACCTATTTCATAGCTTTGTTGACAAGATTCAATTAATTATACATGTAACGGACTTGGGCCTGCAAATATTAAGAACTATATATGTGCTACCTGTTTCATTATGATTACTAGTCAAACTCTGTGATAGCAAAACAATCCTGAAAATAATCTAAACATCTGCCAAGAATAGAACAAATTCATGATGGCATAAGAGGAAATGATAACCCACTGACGATGCTTAAACATATCTAAATGAGTAGCTTGTCCAGCACAGAAAGAACATACATGTGTTACATAAAGAATCCTATTCTGGGACTCTCTGGGGCTTTCTTCCCTTCAGTTGTCTGCAAGCCATTTGTTGAATTGATATAAAACTACTGTGGTCTGAAGGGTTCAGGATGAGTAGAAATGTAAGGCAACAGGAAGATTAAAGTCATATGAAAGTGTACACAGACATAACATCTTCCCAGACTCACTTGGGTCCTTCCTACCTGCCTTCTCACTCTTTGATTTGTAGCTATTGTGGGAAGAAAATATCTGAGCTATCTTCCTTTCTTCTCTGCTTTCAGCAGACTTTCCACAAGAGCTGCCAAAATAATTTGGGAGCATGCATGTTTGGATCTACAATGTTAGGTCTTTTACTGTAAATTCTCTTTTTCACACCCTTTGCCTGACAGGTAAACAGCATGAAAGCTCCTTTTGCAGATTATTCTAAGAACTTCTTGTATTTAGTAATTAAAGTTAGTCTTGTGTCTCAAAAAAAACTCGAACATTTCTGAATCACACTTAGCCATATGAAATTTTTGAAAATAAAGCAAAAGGGTAAGCCAGTAGATGGAGATGAGATAATAAAAATGCTATTATTTAATGTGAGTTATGCTGGGAGTATATCACAGTATTTCATGGCCTAGGAGGGTTTATGGTGAGAGAAAGCACAAGGAAGGTAGGTATGTCCCTCACAACCTAACCTTGGCCCTTTATGAACTAAGTATTATCACCTCCATACCATAGATGAAAACACTGGGAGTCAGAGGTCTTAAAGAATTGCTTAAGTATATTTAATGAGAAAAGGATAGAGTTTAGATTTAAAGTCAGGGTTAGCTGTTTCTAAAACCACCATGCCCTTTTTTTCTAAAGACCAACATTTCCAGGTAAGAGTTTATAAATAGATTTTAGTAATGATAATGGCCAAAGATACAGATGAAAGAATAGAGATAGTTCTATTAATATATATATGGAAAAGAAACTCCTAATGGGGCTGATTTACTCATGAAAATGCTATGAGGTAACAGATTATCTCATGAAATCTTTCTGGATGCAAGCCTCCCAGGGAAGGAACAAAGTTATGGTCAAGGTCCAATGTTCTTAAGGTACTTTGCTATTGGGCAAAACAAATGATAAATTGGTGACATAAGCATTCCTGGGACTGATTCAGAGGTTCTTAATTTATAAGGAACAAATCTTGATATCACAAATCCTACTCATCTTTCTAAAGGAAAAAAACTACTAGGAGAAAAGCTCTAGAAACCAATTGCATGTCTAAATAACCAATAGGGTCATAGTGCTTGGTTCAGCCCTGCTTGAGCCTACTGGATACTGCCCTATCTCAGGGGTACCTGAACAAGAAGGACTATCTAGGATGAAAATGAACTGCAGCAAAAAGCTCTAGCCTCCTTCCTTCTGACTGGCAAGATCTGAGCTTTTGACCCCATCTCCTTCCATGCCCCATATCCATCCTCAACCCAGGCTAAGGAAAAAAGTCAAGGCCAAAGCTTTCTGTACCCTTCTCCCTCTGCCTGGTTCAAGGTCACCTTCCTTATCCCAGTGCCAGCTACATCTTTCTCCCTGGATGTCTTCCTTTTAGTTCTCTGTCACAGGTTAAGAGATGTGTCAATCCCAGTCATCAGTTGAAAAGGAAACATGGTACTAATCGTCACAGGGATAGTTGGAATTTCACTGGAGCTTTATCAACAATTTAAGGAAGAAAGCCTAAAGAAACTAAAGGAATGCACATATGCATTCAAATACTATTAAAAAACTGGATGAGATACACAATTCTTTGTATGAAACACAGACACACATAAGAAATACATGAAAAGAAAGATAATACACACGTATGTAATTATAACAGAAAAAAATGTATCTGGAGCACACAAGGCAAGAAAAGAAGTATGCATGCATATTCTCACTTTGGAGGATCAGGACTTGGTGGCACTCATAGACATTCTGACGGCTATTGCTTACCTCCACAGACCGTGGGGTGGGGTGTCACTCCAGACAGCTTAGGCCCTTGAGACCAAGAGCCAGTCTTCTGCCACGTGTCAGTGTGCTTCTCTGTGCACCCCAGAACTGTATCTCTATATTCCCTTGGCATCTACGCTCCCACTTGTCCAAAGAAAGCCCTTAATTCCACAGTTTCTTAGATTCTCTCTAAACTTCACTCTGAAAAGTGAAGCCCTGAAGTGTGGTGACCATAAAAGGTCTAAGAGTGGCTGAGAGAGGGCTTGGCCTGCTTTGTACATGGCTTAGAGGAGATGCTAGGAGATCCCCAAGGAGCATTTGCACAGGCCCAGCACAATACTACTGTGCTCAGCTCTCAAGGGGCCCTAAAATTGTATTTGTTTAATTGCTCTGAACTGCATGGCCATGATAAGGGTAGCATCTCAGGTAGACTTGGAAGTAACACCAGCGTCCCATGCAAACACTTATACTGACCACAGGGGCCAGTGCCTTTCCTGTCCTCGTTCTATACCTAGATGAGGAGGGGGTAAGAATCTGTTCAAAAAGTTCTCAGTGTACATTCAAAATCTAGCCCCCTAAGAAGCCCTCTTGGGTAAAAAAGACAGAACTTGAAGCATTGTGTATAGGTTACACTACTGTCCTCAGCTTACCGTATCTAAACACAGGCCAAAGGACTGATTCATGTGGCCACCAAGTGACTTTCCCCCCCTAGACTGTGAACAACTCCCAGAGTTGTGCTTCAGGTGTTTGCTTTCCTGAATTTTGTGACAGAAAGGGCCATCAGCTGGGAATCTGGAGGCTTCCGACACTGGCCTAACTGCTATGAATTGAGGTATAATGCCAGTGAAATTCAAGTTGGAAGAAACTTTAGAGGTGACAATGTTCCAATAGCTACCTTTGATAGATGAGGACATGGACACGGGAGATGTGAGATGATATAACCATGGTCACGTGCTTGATCCAGCAGGTTCAGAGCTAAAATTCAGCCCCCTATCTCATAGCCTGGGGCTCTGTCCACTGCAGCATCAGCATTCTCCATGGGTTGGCATTCGGTAACTCACGAGATGCACTCTCGGACCCCTGCCACACATGCAACTTGGCCACCTGACCCTCTGGTATTCCTTCCCTCTTACTCACAAGAAAATGGATGAAGCTAGAGCTGAATCTCATAGAATCTAAGTTCAAACACTGAGTCAGTTTCTCTCTCTCTCTCCTTCCAGAGCCGTTCCAGAACACCATGTGGGAGAGAAAACAACAGAATGGAAATTGCTCATACGGAGTGTTGAGGAGGCTGCCCACCTCCCTCGCACAGCCCGTGTGCAAAGACAGCCCCTCAGCTGTGCTGTAGACACAAGGTGGTTCATGCTCATTGTTTATTGTGCCAGATGACAAGCCAGCTGGCACAGATCACTCAGTTCCAACATGTGATGGGTGCCAGCTGCCACTCAAGAAGATGGGCGGCATCCCTGCCAGCCAGCAAGGTACATCCCTGCCCCAGGCCCTGAGACCTGCTCCCTCCAGAGAGCTTTCCAGTAGAGAGGTGAAGTGGGGCCAGTTCTGTGCTGGGTATGGGGGCAACAGGGCAGCAGCCCACTTGAGCTGGCAGGGGAGTTAGGGCCACAGGTGGAGCCAAAGGTTATCCTAATGCTCCCTGCATGTCTGTATTGCATTTGGCTGAGGAATGGAATTCCAGACCAGACAAAGAGGAGAAGCAAGAAGAGGCAAAGTATTGCATCTGGAAAACATGCCAGGCAGCACCAGTGAGGTGGGTTGAACACTCAGGGATCTGGCAGTCTCCTCCAACCTGGCCAGGGCTGCCTCAATTCACCACACAGGGAGAAGCAGCCCTTTGCTGAGCTACGGAGGGGTCCAAGGAGGGGTCTGGCTGCCTTGGCCCAGGTCATAGGACACAGAAAAGGCCCTCAAGTAGTGGACACCAAAGACAAGAAGGAGTCCCTCTGCTTCCAGGTCTTCCTCTGCCAGCCCACTCAGCACAGTGTGGAGCAGAGGGTGTCTACCTCAGCGCTGCTGACATTCGGGACTGGACAATTCTTCACTGCAGGGGACTCCCCTGCCTGCAGATGTTTGGTAGCACCCCTAGACTCTCTTAAGACACCAATAGTACATCCCCCCTCCCAATCTGTGCCAAGTAAAAATATCTCCTCTTACTGGGAGTTGCTGGGGGTGACAAAAGAGAATAGTTGTCAACTAAGAACCACTGGTACAGAGACCCAGAGGTCAAGTTTTCAGCCTGCCTGGATTCTGAATCCCAAATCTGATGGGCTGCCATGTTACCTGGGCTTCGTGTTTCGGTGTCCTCAACTGTAAAAGGGAAGGATGGTAACATACCCCACCTTCCAGGGTGATGGCAAATATTAATTTCTTTCTTAATAGGCAAGGCCCTCAGAGTCATGCCTGCCCACAGTCTGCATTCTTCTACCCCAGAGAAGCCCAGGGGAACGCCCCATTCCTCCAGAACCCTTACTGCAGGGTTCCAGGTTAGAGTCTACCACTGAGACGCATGTGCGTAGGACATGCAGAAGAGGAGAATCCAGGGTTCCTCTCCAGTAATGCAGGCAGGGCCATGGGAAAGAAGAGACACAGAACCTACTTCACCTTCCAGTCCTCCTGCAAATTGCCTATTTGGGTGCCATTATGTGGCTGAGATCCTCTGTGGCTATTTCCTTTGATTTCTGTAGCCTCCTAATTTCCTGAAAGCCAGATGCAGTTTTCTCTGGCCCTTCCCCTACCAGCCAGTTCTAGAAGACATAATTTTCTTATTAAATCCTTTCATGCTTTCCATAAGAAAATTTGTCTTATTCACCCATTACCTTGATGGAAATACTAAAATTGCACCATAAGGAAAATGTTCCTGGGAGTAACAATGCATCCATTTACATGTATGGATAGTCTCACAGTGGAACCTTCATTTCCAGAGATAAGCTCAAAATATTATCCAGAGATAAAACTGGAGACACTCAAGATGCTTCGGGGCATGGGAAGGAGGTCCCCAGGTTGGGTTACCACTTGCTTACATTTTCTTCTCCACATGTATAGAATCCTGAGATCCTGAAAAATTCTATTTGCCTTTAATAAGAACAAGGTCCTAAAATATATTTAATGCATGCAAAGAGCCACAGCAGAAGTTGGAGGCATTAGTGTGCCTAATGAAAAGGACAAGCAGTTGCTGATGTAGGGCTCTAGGAAATCCAATGTGAAGAGAATCTGCCATGTCCTGGGCAGGAAGAGGCAGGATCTCTGGCTCAAGGAGTCCATAGTCAAGTGGTGATGAAAATGGAACGTGTTTTGGTGTGATTCACATGGCATTCAGTGGCTTAAGTGTGCCTTGGGTCCCAAGAGCAAGGCCGGAGGGGATAGCTGCTGAGCTGTGCAGCACACAGCACTTTTACTGACTTCCCATGAATGAGACAACAGTCCATTCATAGAGCTGCCCTAGCAGCCTAAGACCTGGCATCCATGTCTTCCTGGTGACTAGTGCACTGAACTGCTCCCAATCCACCATCCCTGGTCCATTCAACCTTACTGTCATGTGATCTGTATTTCCTAACAGACTTTTGAAAAATTGCTTTCCTCTAGCCACACTGCTTTGGATAGGCCAGATGCCTTGTCCTCACACTTCATCTTCATTTGCTATGGCTTTCTTGAAATTCTAGGTACTAGGTATTAATGGGAAACTGGGCATATCTGCTCTTAACGTTTTTTTTATTGTTTTGACACACCCGCCAAGAGATTGGTCTTTCTTTCCAGCACTGCTTTCAAAAGTCAAATTTTTATGGTTGAGAATTCTCATTAAAAATGATTACTTTTGTCAGCAGAAGTCAGAAAGGTGACAGGAGAGAGGGAAGTATTAAAGGCACTGAGATTTTTCTTCCATTTGCAGAAAACCTTACTGTAAAACAAACATCATGGGTAGAATGAAAAAATGTAAAAATGTACAACAAAACCCCTTCTAACCTTTCTATGTGTCATTCAAAGCAATTTCATAACTATAGAGGCTAAACCACTGGCCCCATTACCTCATCATACCTACTCATTAGGCTGTAAATGCTGTAAGAACAGGACAGTGTTTTCCGTCACTCTGATGTCTCTACACCAGTCACTGAAATGCCTAGCATTGACAAATACCTTATGAAAAAACAAATCAATAAATTACCAACAACTATAGGAAGAGAGTGGACCAAAGTAGCCAATGCACATTTTGGAGACCCAATGTAGGGTCTAGAAATCTAGCAAAACGAATTATTTTTGGTAACCATTACATTTATTCTTCTGTGTCAAAGGAAGAAAACCCCCAAATGGTCAAAGATCATTCCTAACTCCCTTATGATAATTCTCTCAAGGATTCTGAGGATATAAAAATTCCTGGTGCTTTTACTTAGATATTGATACATTTTCTTGAGTGCACTGAGATCCACCTGTTTGTTTAGCATGTAAAGGCATTCTTCTTTACATTTATTTTATTTTTTTTAACAAGTGAACAGTTTATTAAGAATTAAACAAAGGTATGATGTGATACAGTACAAGCAGGACACTCAAGATAGGTATAATAGTACTACTCACACAAAAACTTAAATTTCCCCTCAAAAAAAATCACAAGACAACAGAGAAAGCAATTTCACTGTTATAAAATAAGATATTTCAGGCAAAATATTAACTCTGCCCCCCCCACCCCAAAGCCCAACCTCCCAACAAACAAAAGACTATCTGGGAATACTGCTGTGCTAACATATTAACCACAATATAATCATTCATAGAAAAATAGTAATTAAGCAACAAATTAAACTAAATAACAAAGTTCAAACTATCATAAACTCATAGACCACAATGATTGTACAAAACAAGCTATTCCAGAAGTCTTATAAACAATAAAAAAAGAAGAAATATTTCATTATCATTTTACTTGATCTGGATATGCCTGATATTAAAATTGGAGAAAATATTGTTATAAAGGGAAATTACAAACATGCTTCACTTATAGATGAGGATGCAACATCCTAAACAACATATTGACAAGTTGAATTACAAAATTAATATTTAAGTAATGTACTTTGTTCAAAATTGAATCCAATTTATATGAATGTTAGTAAATATTTTCTTTTCTTTTTTTTTTTTTTTTTTGGTTTTCTTTCCCTTGCCCCCTCCCTCCTTCTCTGTCTGCTCTCTCCTTCCCCTATGCCCCACTGTATCATTAATTGTCATTAATTGTCTTCAAATCAAAGTTGAATACATAGGATTCATGCTTCTCCATTCCTGTGATGTTTCACTAAGGATAATATGTTCCACCTCCATCTAAGTTACTACAAAGGCTGCAAAGTCTCCATTATTTTTGATGGCTGAGTAATATTCAATTGTATACATATACCATAGCTTACCAATCCAATATTCTATTTTTTTAAAGGAAATGTTAGTGTGGTGTCAAATAATGTCTATTTATATTCTAAGTACTTTGTCACGTTATCAGTTGAAGTGTATAACACCCCTAGGAGTTAATTTTCTTTATATTTATATGAAAATGAATACATCCCTTTATGAGCTGTCAGGAAATGGGGGGAGCTGGTGGACCCCAGCCACCATTTCTCTTGGTCTCTGTCTGTTCCCAATGCTTGTTTACATGATGGATCTTCACCTGTCTCCAAAATCTTATATGAGAACAGAGCAAATATGTGTCTGTCCTTTGGGCGTCTTTGGCCCTCTGTGAGAGTTTGGATTACAGTGTTAGTCTGATCTTTTTTTATACTAGAGTTCACTTATGTAAATAAGTTCAGGTTCCCTGGTGGGCCATGATGTCCCACCCCTCCCCATGCTGTCACCATCCCCTCTAACACCAGTGCACACACTTCTCGAGCAAGAATCACTGCAGACTTTAATTAACAGACTTTTTGACAGCCTACAGGTTTAAAAACTGCTTCCACTGCAGACTCCATTTCTTCCTTGTATACTTTGTCTTTTGAAGGCTCTGATGACTTTTATTCCAATATCCAAAGAAGCAGTAATAATCATATCATGATTCAAAGAATACTTTCTCATGATACAATCAATTTTCTATCCTTGGAGATTTATTGCTTCTTTCTATATGAATGGAGCATTTAAATATCTTGGAGGCAGGATACAATTATAAGAGGGACCTAACAAATGCAATCAGTGTAGCCTGGTTCTCTGTACCTTCAATGAATACCCAACAATAAAAAAATAAATTGTTAATATGAATAAGATAATGAACCTATGTACACATTTTGACATTTATAACCTATAATACGGCCCAGCACCTACCAGGACTTCAATAAATATTCATTTGGCTTCCTTAACAAATGCAGAACAGAAACAGGCTCAAGATCTACTATCTACAGCTTAAGTTACTCTTTGGGTGTGAAGTATTAGGACACCTTTTCTTAACTTTTGTAGTCAATGCTTGATCTTTTGATGACCAAGGGAAGTCTTGAGTTAGGATAAAGAGTCTAAAAGCCAAAGCTACTCCAAAAATTAGTACAGTCCCAGGTAGGTGTACAGAACCTAGATGACTCAAGTGTGAAAAGGCAAGGCAAGGCAGATGAAGAGAAACTCAGTAACATCTATCAGGACTTTGGAGAAGTCAGGGCCTCAGTGTATAAGTGGGAAGGATGTACTCAAGAATGCCCAGTGAAAGGGTGATGGGTGCTGAAATTCCAAATGTAAGGGGTGGCTTTTACTTCTTTGTGAAAAGGGATCCCAGGGCTCATCCTGATTCTGAGAGAGCCATGGGCAATGAAAGACAATCAAATTGGAGGAGATATTTCATGTGTGTCCCAAGAATCAAGAAGACTTTCATCCAGACTCAGCATTTTCTTTTAGGCAGCAAACATTCATGCCTTTCTAGTGGCAACACCAACTCCTAGATTTGGCCTCAGTGAAACCTCTGAGGTTTCCAAAACCAGTATTGGGAGAATGGAGCCATGGATATGGGGGAAAGAATTATGGGAGGCTGAGTTACAGAATCAGAAAACTGAGAAGAGGCCTTAGAAATTATACTGGTTTGCACAGTGTTCCCCTCAAAATTCATGTCTAACTAGGACATCAGAATGTGACCTTATTTGGAAATAGAGTTTTTGAGTATGTAATTAGTTAAGACAAGGTCATACTGGAATGGGTGGGCCTTAAATATAAATGACTAGCGTATTCATAAGAAGAGGAAAATCCCAGAGACACAAAGTGGAAAGATGGCCATGTAATAACAGAAATTAGAGTGATAAATAGCTGCAAGCTGAGTAAGGCCAAGAACTGCCAGCAACCACTAGAAGCTAGGAAGAGGCAAGGAAAAATAGAGCTATCCAAGTAATCATGGTCCTCCCAATGAGCTTGATTTCAAACTTTTTTGAACTCTAGAACTGTGAAAGAACCAATTTGTTTTAAGCCACATAGTTTGTGGTACTTTGTCCCAGCAACCACAGGAAACTAACACAGAATTCATCTCATCCAATACCTTTGAAGTGCAGACATGCACAGTGAAACCGAGGGTGCCTTGGATTACTTACCCAACACAGTGCCATACCACAGAATACTGATAGGAGCTAGGACAATCCAATCATTCTCTTGCTCATTCCTTCAACAAACATTCATTGATCTCTTTCTGACTCAGTGGAGGTCCCTGTGCTAGACCTAGGAATGATTATAAGAACACTAAGATAGACTCCCTCCTTTATTGAACTTTCATCTGACAGAGTTTTTTAATTTTCTTTTTTTTTGAGACAGAGTCTCAAGCTGTCACCCTGGGTAGAATGCTGTGGCACCATAGATCACAGCAACTTCCAACTTGGGCTCAAGTGATCCTCTTGCCTCAGTTTTTCTATTTTTACTAGAGACGGGGTCTGACTCTTGTTCAGGCTTGTCTCAAACCTGTGAGCTCAAGCAATCCACCTGCCTCTGCCTCCCAGAGTGCTAGGATTACAAGTGTGAGCCACCACACCTAACCTCATCTGATAGAGTTGATATATCATAAACCACTATTTACCAATCAATTACAGTACAGCCTCTGTAAGTTGACCTCCCAGGAGACTATAACAAATCGGTCTGCATAAAGAGGCCAACATAAAGAATAAGGTCTACTATACTGATGCGTACATGGGTGCAAGTCCAGTCTATGGAAATTAGGTCAACTTAACGAGGTGGACAACAGAGGGAGGTGGTCAGTTATAGAGGTTCTATTGTATTTAATTACTAGTAAAGTTAAAGCTACAGAGAAAACACAGTATCTGATGATAACACTTGAAGGGCATTAGGTAAAGTGTCCCTGAGGAAGTGACACGTGGGAGGAAACCTAAAGGATACATTTGAATCACCTGACCTTGTGTGGAAGGTTTTATGTTCAGGTATGTGATTAAAGGGGCTCCTAAAGGGGGAAACAGGATAAACCAGAGAATATTCCAGATAAAGATGCTTTCTCCTCCATCTTCTTTGCACCATACTGCTTTTCCTAGAAACTCATACCAAAGCAAGACAACGTCACTATCCCTTCAAATTATGCTAATGAGATATCAACTACAATACATTTACGGCCTAAAATGACAAAGGAAACTCTCACCTGCTGTCTGCACTGAACTACCCATGTCTATTCTAGAAACAGTATGACATTCCATCTGAAATATTTCACCTTTTATGAAGCCGAGAATACCTTCTCTCCAATCTCCCATCCCATACATGAAGCTATGTCTTTCCTACCTACAAAGAAATTCAACAACAAAAATAAAGACTTGTCTCCATAATAAATGACATAACCAACCTGGCTCTAAAAAATAGGAAGATGGTAAATACTTTACAACTGGTAAATGCTGTCCCAATTATATGTATATCTCAAATTCAAAGGCTGTCCTATGGAAGGCTACTTACTGTCTGTGTAGTATAATTATAGCCTTTCTACACATAGCCTTGCTTCTCAGGATAAGGCTCCAAATGCCAGTTCAAAGATTGGTTATATTTTCCACTTCAAGTTCATTACATTAAAAGTAAATTGAGCAAAGCAAATGGCTGACTAAACCCAAACACCCGTCACCCAGAAAGTCAACGGTCACCAATAAAAAGCCTTGCTTGTCCAAAACTATTTTATATGGAGGCAGCTATGAAGTCAAGAGGAATCCAAAACTACTGAAATCTCTACTGTTTCCTAAAGCAAGCTCCTGGCCAAGCTTGTCTTTCTAGAGTGGGACCTTAAATTTTGTGATTCCTTTACTTTCTCATTTCTTCTTCACATTAAATAAATGAGAATTCTGTATTCCTAAACAGAACAAAAGGACTGGATGAGCTCAGCATAATACATCAAGCCAGAAACGTCAAAGGGGCATTTTAGAAGATTTCATGTGAAGTGACAGAGACGTTTCCCAAAGCTGAAAAACAATGCAACTCCTCTGCTTGGAGATTTCTGAGCTTGTTTGCAATAATTGCCTTTGCCCACCCATCCCATCTCATTCACGGAAGGCTCTGATGTTTTGCCACAGTTGCTCTGCTCTGATGCTGACTGGAAAAAAACTCCTCCACATGGATGCATTCAATCACCCAGCATTAAATGAGACATCTAAAGATCCTGCCACTCACCATTTCTGTCATGTTTCCTCAGCTCTTTGAGGACTCCATTGTTGCACAAAGCCACTACAATCCCATTACGAGCTGGCATATGATCAGATGATAACTAAAGTGAACACAAACACTTAAACACCACAAGGAACTACTGAGGTCTCACTTTGGGCAATGCAGCCCAAGAGATTTTCTGACACCCAATCTGTAAGCCAAGCGACCACAATGCAAAATGCTTTCAACGCCGAGGAACGACCATTCAATCAGCTATCATGGGCCTGTCATTTGTCCTGAGTGCTTCTGAACAAAGCAGCTTGGCTCTTATTCTTCTCTGAAAACCTTTTCTTTTTCAGAAATCACTGAGTTGTTCTAGTCTTCCCACCATACCACACACATATTTGTAGAGGTCAGGTCTTCCTACGGGCTGGCTCTGTCCATGTCTCTATACAGTGGCTAGGTGCTTACTTGGAAAGAGGAAGAGAGATGCTGGTTCAGTGCTAGGAAAGTACCCATAACCAGTTCAAGTAGCTGTTTAAGTACCCCTTGACCAGCCGTCACTTTCCCTGTGCAGCAGAAAGGAGCAGGCAGCATGCCCTGCGACATCATGCATCTGGGTGCTGAACACCAGGAGGAGACAGAAGATACACTGCCTCTCTTTCAGGAAGCTGACGATCTATTTGTGAGAGCACACACATACACCCACGTGCATGTAGACACACACACTAGAACATAGGAGAGTATAGAAATGCCCCATAAGGGATAGAAACCAGGTGAGGACAAGCATTTGGAGAAAGGAGAAATCTCTTTGGATAGGGGTGGCTTTAGAAGCCATCTCAGATGAGATACGATGAGACAGGCTGGGAAAGGTCAGATACACAGATCTGAAGTTTGTGGGGATTCCCAGGACGGACAGTGTCACAAGCCAAGATGAATAGCTTGGCATCAGAGTGAGTCAGTGGACAAGTCCAAGAATGGGCAGGGGAAACATCCCTTATAAAAATACAAGGTGGATGTAAAGTTTGTGGGCAATTTAAAATAGTTGAACATAGTAAATTGCACATGAACTTCATGTCCATCCTGCATATCTTCCCAAAGTGGTGTCTTTTTAGCAATATTAAAGAATAGACACCAAGACTCTGACGAAAAGAACTCAGTAGAAGTAAAAGTTACTAGGTTTGGCAAGTAATTGGAAGGTCGACGGTAGAACTGTGAGATCGACTGACCACACTGAATGAAAGTGACATCTTTTTCACTTGGCTGCTCACTTACCAACCAGTGAGGCCACCTTTGTCCCCCAAGCCCAGCCCCAGCCCTGGGGAACACGATTCTAATATTAAAACACAGTTACACCTCAGTGCTGTGGGTATCCTCATAAATACATGGATTTTATGCTCTTAGACTAAAAGAGAGACAAAGTCTGTTATATAGCAAGTACAACTATAAAGTACATCCTGTAAGGAGAAAAGGAAAGAAGGAAGGGAGAGAAATAAACTGGGCTGCTTTCTAGTGACCTCCATGGGCAATTAGGATGAGGTTTAGGGATAATTTCCAAGCTGTGCTTCTTCATTCTCACTTGGGGGAATGTCCAGACCTGCCCCAGAACCTACAGCTGGCAGAGAAGGCCCCGAGGAGGGAGAAAAGATGGATCACTTCTGTCATTGATTGTTTTTCATGTACTAAAGAAACACTTGTGCTTTTCAAGTCACAGTTTATCATCTCTGAATTAAATTAAGCCTGTTAGACAAAAATATTAAGGGCGCCTCAGATGCGCCATGATAATTGGGGTCTTAACTGGGATTAGTAGGCTTTGAGGAGGGTGGGGACGCAGAATAGTTTCCCAACCAAAAGGGCAATGTCTCGCTAACTGTCTACACCTAAACTCTGGGATCTGACAGTCCTGTGGGTTCCAGCTGTGGCAGTGAGGCCTGACTCCCCTGGAAGCAGGTGTGCTCACCTAGGAAAAGAGAGTTCCCTGGTGATTCCGACCCACAGCTCCCGGAAATCACTGTGATAGAGGGATAGAAAATAAATGGAGGCGAGCCACGGAGACCAGTTCTCCACTCAAAAATCCCACCTCTCACCTCGAGGAACAAGCATGAATAATCTGGGTGATCTGAGCTGAGCTTCAATTCCAACTGTTCTGCTTCCTGGGAGTGCCCCCCTCAGGGGCCCAGCCTGCTCTTACAGAAGGAGATAATGGCAATTACTTCACACAGGGGTCAAGTCAAGCACCCAGCACAGTGTCATTTTGCAGGCAGTTGGTAAATGCTAGTTCAATCCATTTGATGCAGTATGGAGGACAGAAATTAGGAATCCGATGACAATAAAGATAATCTTGGCTCTTTGGAACATGAAAACACCATAGCAAAGAACAGGCGTTTATAGGGATGTCATTTTAAAATTTAAATGTTGCTTTCATTTTTGTGAATTCTGCGGCCCTCACAATCAATTTTGGGAGAGTATTAGGAGGGAAGAGCAGCCCAGGAGGTTCAATCATTTGTCTGACGTCACACAGGTAGCAGTAAAATACAGTGGTAGATCCCACGTGCAGATCTCTGATTATGTCACTTAGCCTCACTGTGTGGCAACTGTACCACCACTATGTTTGTTTTTTTCTTCCAGTGCTCATACCATAAATGTATTCACTTAGCAAATATCTATTAAGTAGTTCTATGTGCCACTTGGTTCCACTGTATCAAGAACAACATGGTCCAGCCCTCTGTCCTCAGAGAGGGTGGTGGGGAGGAAAGGCAAAGGGAAACCAACAATAAGCAGGAGATAAATTAATAAGCAAATTCTATAATATTCTGGAAGTTGGTAAGTGCTATAAAAAAAGAAAAATTAGAGCAGGGTAAGGGGGATTAAACACAGCTATGCCTCAGTGCTATGGGTATTTTCATAAGCACACAGATGTTATAATGCTTCAATTAAAAGAAAGACAAAACTCTTTCTATAAAGTAATCACAATTTTGAAGTACAGGAGTACGGGAGTTGGAGGAGAGCACCAGGTGCAATTTTATTTTTTTATTTTTATTTTTTTTTAATGATTAACCTTACTTTTACTTATACTTTATAAATGTGCATACTTGTGGGGTACATGTCATAATTTTATGCAATTGTATCATTTTTAAAGAGCAAATATATGCATCACCTTGAATTTTCACGGTGAATGTCTATAATGTGCCAGGATATCCTGTACGCTTTTGAGTGCATTCTTCTGTATCTTATTTGATCTTTACTTTGTCCATAAGACATTGATATTTTATTCCCATTTTTCAGGTTACAAAAAAGCCATATTAAATATATGAATTGACCAGGTGCAATTTTAAATACAGTAGTAAGAGCAGACCACGGGGAGAAGGTGACGTCTGAACACAGCCTTGGAGGAGTTCAGAGGCTGTGTGTGTGTTCAGAGTGATATCACAGAAGAGAGTTTCAGTAAAGGAAACAGCCAAGCAAGGATGCTAAGTCAGGAACCTCCCTCCTGGAATGCAGAAGGAACAGCTGGGGGCGGGGCAAGCAAGGGGAGAGTGCCTAAGGGAAGTTCTGTTTGCTCTTAGGATGGAGACCCAGTGCAGTGCCCTGAGCATGCTGCAGTTCTTCCTGGTAAGGACCGGGGCTGTCAAGGCTCCTGTGAACCAAGCATGCAATTGTCCATTTACATTTACATCACAATAAGACACTGGTCACTCTGAAGGGACTTTCACCAATCCTTTACTTAATATTAGACAGAGACTGTATTTTTCACCCTTTAAGCCAATTAAAGATTGGCTTTATGTGCCATCTAAGAGTCACAAGCTAAATACTCATGGATTCTGTCACCAGGATCTTCACCTTTGTTCTAATCTTGAGACTTAATAACTTTTCCTGGAAGCCTGAACTTGCAGTTATGAGATGCCTTGTAGATTTCTCCCAGTCATTTCCATAGCATCGGATTATAAATGTCTGATACTGTGAGAATTAGTGCCGCACCACAAGAACAAAGCAAATAATTAGCAGCAGCACACACAGTGGATTCTGTTTCAAATTCTTCCTTGCTGCCACCTTGATAGAAGCAAATGATCCTGGTCATGTAGCTCCTGATCACAGCCGCAGTAACACTCACCACAAATCAACTTCCACCTGCTCACAGCTCCAAAAATAGAGCAATGCAGAGATTTCTATGTGCTGGAGAAAGGAATAGGTCTCAGCGATTGACAAAGATGCAGTTCTGATGGGGGGCTTGTTCAAGAGTAACAGGAACTGAGCAATCCTCGGACAAGTCCCTAGAAGGACTTGTATAGACTCTGAGACTATCATCCCAAGCACTTTGCTATAATTATAATAGTGTATACGTTACACATAATATACTACAGTATAGCATGCTTGTGTGTATATACACGCCATATGATACTACATTAGGGATAAGATCAAATTTGTAGGATGGTTCTATAATAATTAGATAATGTGGGCCATTGAGAGAAATCTGAATCACTAATTTGTTTTCATTTTAAGTGATTTATAACATTTTACTTGTGGTTTTGATGCAGCCGAATACAAAATTTCTCACTGTCCTTTGCAAAACCTATCCTAGCCAAACCTATCCAACTAATGCTTAATTTAATGAGCCAGTGTCACCATCACCTAGGGACAAAATCGTATCTACTACATAGCAAAACCTCACAGAATATGACAATCTGTACTTTCATATCTGCTGATGTGTGATAACCTCAAGCATTCAGCAACTTCCTATTCTTCATTTTTGCTTTATAAATGTAAGCATCCATTATACCCAAGTCACATTTCCTATTCAACAACTGAATACTGGTAGATAGAATCTCATTTTTAATTAATATGATTACTCTAACATTGCACTTACCAACATAATGAGGTTATTGCCATGTTCCTAACTAGATACCTAAGGGCCTAGAAAGTTTTCTTTACTTAGTTCTAGGAAGTTCCCAGACTTCTGTCAGAAACAAGCTTGCAAAGCATCTGTCAAACTTTCTGGATTTTTTTCTGTAACTAAGCATATGACCAGCAGGATTTCATCAAGGTAATTCGCAAAGCAACTTAGTTTTTTCTGTTTATCGGGGTAACACGTCTCTAAAACTTGAAGTTTTCAGAATAGTTGTTTTGGCACACTTTAGCTAAAGAGGAAAGATCAGATACACACAATCATGAAATTTGTTAAACAGCAGATCAAGTTCTTTTGTTTTGTTTTGTCTTGTATCCTAATTACTTAGGCATTTCTCAGATGGTTTGATCAAGATATGTCCCTAAAAATATAACACAGATGATGACAACTTCATGTCGGAAGACTTGCTATGCCTAGGCTTTGTGCTAAGGCCATTAGAGAGAATTTCTCATTTAATTCCTACAGCAGCCTTCAAAAATATCACTCCACTACTATGATGCTAAATTTAGAAATAAGAAGAAGGGAGCCATGGAGAGGTTGAGTAAACTGGTCCATATCCTGTGGCCAGAAAATGCTGGAACTTAAGTCCCTCTGCTTGGATTGATATCTCTATAATTTACTCCATTTATATCTCAAATTTCCCCGTTTTGAGAGTATATTTTATAAGAGCACATTTTCAGCATGAATTTTTATGGATAATGTCTATCCCCGCCCCCCACAAACATGCCCCCAAGCCTGGTTCTATCCATTTCTGTAGAAAAATTAAACTTTCCAAAATGCAAATATGTATGCATTGCTTGGTGACTGGATTTAGCAAAAACGTCCTGTCCTGATTCCTAAAAAAGTTACACATGTACCTACCACAGGACCCAGCCATCTCCTTTCCAGTGTAATAATTTGCCCAAAAGAAATGGAAACATCTGTTTATGCCGAGACTTGTACACAAAGTGTTTATGGTCATTTTATTTACAATATTTGAAACTTGGAAATTATCCTATGGGGAAGTGGATAAACAAAATACAATAGGAATCCATCCAATGAAATACTATGTAGTATTCTGCAATGTAAAGAATTGAACTACTGGGGCAGTGCCTATGGCTCAAAGGAGTAGGGTGCTGGCCCCATATACTGGAGGTGGTGGGTTCAAACCCAGCCCCAGCCAAAAACTGCAAAAAAAAAAAAAAAAAAAGACAGAAAGAAAAAATTGAACTATTGAGATACACAGGAATATGGATGAATATCAAGATGTGAAAGAAACCAGACACAAAATAATATATACAGTATGATATCATTCATCTAAAATTCTAGAAAATTCAAACTAATCTACAGTGACAAAATCCAGATCAGTAATTGCCTAGGGCCAGGGACTAAGAGAAGAATGATCAAAAAGGATATAAGGAAATTTTTGGAGGTGATAAAAACACACTCTGCTATCTTGTTTGTGGCAATGACCTCATAGGTATATAGAGTTGCAAAATCCACTGAATTTGCTCTTCAAAGAATGTAATTTATTATGCATAGCTAACACTAATAAAAAAATTTTGAAAATAAATTATATAAATTTGTAAAGGAAATCAATTATATATTGAACTTCAGTTATCAAATCTTTTTAAAAACACATTCAATTTTTTTTAAGTGCCCAGTCTTTATCGGGTACCACACATGGTTTGAGCTACCTACATTATTTATTTTTGATCCTAAATTCCTGGTAATCAAGAAACAATTCTCTGTTTTTAGCTTAAGTCCTATGCTATACTGCTATGCTATACCCAGTACAGCCTTAGGCAGTGCAACTATTCAGAAAATTATATTTAATGTAACTCCACTCTGCTATTTTCCATTGCTTTGTGAAGAAATTCTGGGAGTAGAACGTAGAGTACACCTGCTAGCTTGGCCATCAGACATTAAAGAAGTGTCACAAAACAAATGTCTGCTATTGTTCCTACTCTGCAAAGACTGCCAAAAAATTCAGGACTCTGAGTGAAGAACACCACCTATAACCACCTCAGAACATCTATGTTAGGACACATGTTGGATTGGGTGGACCACAGAGAGAGTACAATCCTGGAGCTTAAAATTTCAGGTTTTCTACCAGCCAAGGGAAAAGGGGAAAGAGGATAACAATACAGAGTCAATCAATCTCACAAGAGGTCAGAGACTAGAAAGTATACATAGCTCTGGGTTTGCGCCCATCTCCTTCCTGCCAGCGCTGGCTCACAAACTATTTGTTAATGACAGTAAGTTCAATGCAGAAATTCAGAGTGTTCAGATGCATTCTGACTTTGATAGGTGGGTTCAATTCTTACTGAACAGGGTAGAGACCAGATCAGGTCTTGTCCAACCCAGGTATCAAGGTTAATTGTTAAGAATAGGACCATGTTTCATTTACAGTGGATTAAAATTAAAAAACAATTGTTTGTCCTCTGCAAATAATTTGAAAAGCAGAATTATATAGTGCTGATTACTCAGTTAATTTTTCCCAAAGTGATGATGGTGAGAGCCAGACAGAGGCCATTCTCTATCAACCAGTGAAATCCACGCAACCCTCAGCCTGTCTGCAGGTGTTCAGACTAAGACTGTAAAGTGAATTAAATAAACCTCCTTAAAAAGGAAGTTTATCCAAAGTGCTATGTTTCCACTCTAATTAGTATCACGGCTGTACAAGCTGCAAATATGGT
Organism: Arctocebus calabarensis; assembly: GCA_963573935.1. NCBI lineage: Eukaryota > Metazoa > Chordata > Mammalia > Primates > Lorisidae > Arctocebus > Arctocebus calabarensis. The sequence continues at coordinate 38,979 of CAUYON010185776.1, forward strand.
TGTCATCACATCAAGAATCAAGATGAAGGTCATGATAATGACTGTGTGGATAGAATTAATTTTTTTTTCGTATCCCTGTAGAACACTTGTTCTTGAATCAGCCTCATTAGATTTTGGAGCAGCAAAGGTAGCAGACACAGATGGCGCTGCTCCATGTGGCCCCTGCTAACATCTAATTAGGGCAGAAACTTAGCTCTTCATTTCTCCTGCTTTTCACAAAGATTAGCTGGTAGGGAGCAGAGTGTAGGACAGATAGTCTGTTCATGCAATCCCTATGCTGTTCAGATTCAAATGGGCAAAGGTGGAGGCCATGACATTTGAGGTTTGAGGCAAGATTTATATAATTCTTCTTCTTCTTTTGTCTACAAAGGCTTTCTTCCAACAATAGGATTATAAAACACACAGGTACTTTACCAAATAGTCCTATAACACTCTGGAAGCCAGGGATTCCCCATTTTAGTTGGAGAGAGTGGATTTACCCACTTAGAATTTACCGAGAAACACTAAGTCATTAGATACACTGCAGTCAGGTCTTAATTATCAAGCCACATTAACACAGGTCCATTAATTTTTTCCTAGTAAATATACAATTATTTGTATCATTTTATAACTGAACAGTCATGCTTTTTAGTTATCATGAAGCAACAATGATTATAGTGAGTTTTATTAATATGTATTTAAGTACGAAAACTCAACAAAAGCATAAAATTCTAAGTATTTTAAATTTATTGTCCTCTATTTTCCAAAATAATTCTGAAGTGATCCCCCCAAAAGGAGAATATACATATGTATTTGTTAGAGATATACATGATGTTCATAAAGTTCATGTGCAATTTAAAGTACATAACTAAATTGTTGCCTATTTTAAATTGCACATGAAGTTTACGGACACCCTGTTATGAAAGCAAATTAAGAGAATCATTTGCATATATAATATAGTACAAATACTACAATAAAATATAAACCATTTTATAATGATTTATATACTTTCAAACCTAAGAACTCCCAACTTTAAGCTATTTTGGCATTTATTTTCTTTAAATATATTTATAACACTATTTTTAAAACATACGTTAAAGTACTTTAACCAACATCATTTTATCCATTCAAATTGTCAGAGGAACAAGAGATAAAGTGACAGAATTAATTGCATTGACCAAACACTGCAAATATTATCTTATTTAATCCTCAAAATATCCTTTCAAGACAGGTCTTGTCACTCTCTTATAGATGAGAAAAGAGAAAGATTAAAATTTACAATAGCCAAGAAGAGATGGGGCTGGATTCAAACCCAGGTCTGTCTGACTCCAAATACCATGGTTCCTCAGGATTTAAGGTCCCATGTGGGAGGAGAAAAGGGACTCAGTACTGGTGCTCCTTTAAATCTCAACCTTGCCCCATCTTTCTTCTCAACAGTAATGTAAGCCAAACTTTTGGACACAAACACCTTCTAGGTCAGCTTCCCTGTAATCAGTTCCACTCCTACAGTGGTTAACAATCCACCAGGATGCAATTTTAGTAACCTGGCTAAAAGGAAACATTTCTTTAAGTGAGCAGCCCTTAGCCATTTCAGAATCACTAAAATGACTCTAGAAGATTCTGAAAGATCCATTCAACGAGGTCTTTAAGGCACACACATACAAAAAAATCCAAAATCCAATATAATTCAGCAACAGTATAATTCAGCAGTTGTTCACAGCAGGAGTTTTGCTAAAATAGTTCACAATTGGATACATGAGAATGCCTTTCACATTCCCACAGTTGGTAAAGGACAACTAGCTCGTTTGAGGATTGAAACATTTTCAAAATGCACTGTAAAATTAGACGTTACTCCCCTCCCCATCTAGGTTTGAGGCTCTTCTTGTCTCTCAAATCTATTGTTCAGTTAATCTGTGCATGCATGCCAGAATATTCTAATTTAACTCTGAGTCTGGGACATGCTATATTTTGTTTCTAGCTGCAAGAGTGTGAATGCCATAAATAACATGTACTGTGCTTGTTCTCTGTTCCTAAACAGTCTGATAAGCCCATATTGAAATCGTTTCAGCAATCACATTTGACAGCTCACTAGGATCCTGTTCAATCCACCCTCCCAACTAGTCCATTATTCCTGCCAGTTTCCAAGCAGACGAGGCATTCAGACACTCATCTCTAAATGAGAACAGCCCTGGCGGAACCCTCATAGGAGAGGTACACTCCAGCTAACAGACCGTCAATCTGTCAGTAGCTCTTAAGATCCCTCAGCCTTGTCCATCTGAAAGCCAGCTAAGCCTAGAGGAAGAGGAAACTCAGTGGACGAGGGTCCTGTCAACTTCATTCCAACAGACCCATGTGCAAACTTGTCTGCCAGACCAAACCAACAAGCCCAGCACAGCTCATCCGTTTCAGTGGCAGCATAGCTTTTTTCTTCCTCTAACTCATTCATCCACTACATAAATAGTAATTGAACATCAACCGGGTCACAAAGACACCATGTACCATGAGAGAACTGTGAAACTAAGCCGCTTCTATAGTCAATTTCTAACTCTATGACACATATCAATAGGAACCAAACAACCCAAATTTTCTGGGCCTCAGTTTCTCCATCTGTAAGAAAGAGACAACGTACATCATTTCACAGCATTGCTGTGAAGACCACAAAAGATAGTGCATTTTGTAAGCATCTAGCATAATTCTTGACTTTATAAAGATATATACAATAAGATATCAATTCTCTTAATTCCTCTCCTTTTATCAAGACCAAAGGTTTCCCATTTCCCCAAATCATGTAGACTTTACATTAAAATCAATATATGTAAGGACACTAAGAAAGAAGTAAATTTTTACCATTTTTGACTTTTTGGTAAAATAGTTACTGAAGTGCAACATACATACAGAACAGAGAATAAATCATAAGTTAAAGCTCATTGATTTTTTGCAAAGTGATACATGCATGTAACCCAGATCAAGAAAGAAAATAACCAGCCCTCCAACTGCAGCCATTATTCCTCAACTTCAGTCACTTAACTGAATCCCAACACCATATATTACTTTTGTCTACTTTTGAATCAAGTAATATTTTAATGATGTCTGCACAACTTATAAATGGAAACAGACTATTTTATATGGATTTGAGGCTAATGAGCTGAGTCAAAGGGATAGTAAGTTACAAAAATAAATACACTCACAGAAATGAAGGTAATAAAGGTAATAAGTGTTGCTAGGATTATGTTAGGGTCCCTCCTTTTTCTTATTCCTTATGCAAGTACTGTCGAACAAACATTAAAATCTTACACATTGAGGCGGCAAGACACATCATAACTGCTTTCGATTTGGTACTTGATTGAGAAGTAGACATATTACTACAAGATGAAGAAGGACGAAGTGTATTTTGTAGAAAGAAAAAATTTCACTCTGAAAGTAATTTCCATCACCCAAACTCAAAATATAAATCAGTAATTCCCTCTCAAATAAACCTAAGTCTTAAATCTCGCTGGTATCTTCCTCGCTGCCTTAAAAACTATCCTTGAAATCCTTGAAAAAAATACATTTTATTTATTTATTTATTTATTTATTTATTTATTTATTTATTTATTTATTTTGAGACAGAATCTCACTATTCTGCCCTGAGTAGAGTGCTGTGGCGTTACAGCTCACAGCAACCTCAAATTCTTGGGCTGAAGAGATTCTCTTGTCTCTGCTGCCCAAATAGCTGGGACTACAGGTGTCCACCACAATGCCCACCTATTTTTCGGTTGTAATTATTATTGTTGTTTGGCAGCCCAGGCTGGATTCAAACCCACCAGCTCTGGTATATGTGGCTGGCACCCTAGCCACTGAGCTACAGGCACCAAGCTGAGAAAAATAAATTTTAGAAGCTTTCATAGTCAAATGTAATCATATTTTTCTTGCAGAATTAGAAATTCTAACAGATCTTTTCTTCTCCTGAGACCAAAGTGTGTGCCCCCACCATTCTTAATGGCATGGTTCAGAATTAACACAACTCACACTCACCAAGTAGTTAACAGAGCGTACAGGATGCTAGGATAAGGTGAGAAATGACAAGTGGTCTGTCTTCCAAATATTCTACAATGGACTTATCTTAGCATTCTCTGCTGACATCCTCAAGAAACTGCCCATAAAGATGCTCGATATCATTAGTCATTAGAGAAATGCAAATCAAAACCACAGTAGATAACACAACCACTAGGATGACAACAAAAGTATGGAAAATAACAGGAAAATTAAGTGTTGACCAGGATGTAGGACAACTGGGACATTCCTGCATTGCTGGTTGGAATGTAAAATGATACAGCTTCTATGGAAAACATCCTCATGAAGTTAAGATAGAATTACTACATGACCCAGCAATTCCACTCCTAGATAAATATCCCCCAAAAGGGCACAAAGTACTCAGACAAATACTTATTCTCACATATTGCACAGAAATACTACTTACAATAGTCACAACGCAAATTTCCATCAACAGATGAACAGGTAAACAAAACGTGACACATGCGCACAATGGAGGATTATTCATCCACAGAAAGGAAATGAAAGGCCGAATGTAGGTGCACCTTGAAAACATCGTGCTGAGTGAAAGGAACCAGACACAAAAGGTTACATACTGTATGATTCCCCTTCCACGAAACACCCCGAATAGGAGAAGGGCCGAGAGTGAGAGGAGCAAATAAGGGGGAATTACAGCTTAATGAGTAGAAAGTCTCTTTGGGGGTAATGAAAATGTTCTCAAACTTGATATTGGTGATGGCTGTACGGCATTGTGAATGCGCTGAATGCCACCGAAACATAAGCTTAAAAATGATTACTTTTACGTCATATGAATTTCGTTTCCATTTTTAAGATATCCAAAAAGAAAAACTCCAGAAGGAACAAGGCTCTTCTGCAGAGCCCGGCACCTCTTGCTCTGCTCCAGGCACTCCCTGCACTGTGTGCAGTGAGCATCTGTGGTTTTAGGGTCCCCACACCCTTGCAACAGGTAGTCTGAACAGGACAGAAGGCATTTAGTTAGTATCTGCCCAATGGTGGGTATCACTTGGTGTCCCTTGCTCTCAGGGCTACCCTGGATGCCTTTGACCTCCTGAAGCCTGCACTCTTCCTGCCAAGGTCAAGAAGACCTGCTGCTGGGTTCCTTTGATTTCGCTGAACCTAACATCCTATCCCTACCTGTCTAAGCTGTTGCTATGTGCTAGGCCTTTTCTGGCTAGCCTGAGTCTAGGCTCCTTGCCACATACATACTGGCATGAAACAAATGAGGTTTTTAAAAGAATGACTCAAAAAATCTTTACTGTATCACCCGAGAGTGGGACCACAGCCACTGTAGCAACTTCTAACTGACCTTCAGTCAAATTGCTTACTTATTCTGTTATCACCTTTATGCCTCTAGAAACATGATTTTCCTTTGTACGTAGGAGCAATATCTTTTTTTTCCTGCTTTTCTTTTTTATTCTTCAGACTCAGCCCTAAAATCTGCTTCCTACCCAGGAATTTCAGTCCTCACTGGCGTAATCATGGAAAACCAATTTTTGTGTAAATTGCTTTATGAAAATTATAAAAGCATATAATTTTATTTTTTCCCCAGAGAATGGTGTTTTTTTTGATATTTTATAGAAAGTTATATGATTTCAAAATAATCTTGGTTTTAGAAGAATTTTTCAGATGATAAACAACTTTAAAGGTGGCAGAATAACCCATAAAACAAGCTAGAAGTGTACAATGATATACCATTAGCGGCTTAACAAATTTGAGTATTTTTAAGACATATCAAAGAAATATATGTATATGCAGGATGTCAAATGATAAAAGAATAAAAAAAATCTCACTGAGCTGGGATTACAAGGCATCCTTTAGTTAGACCTGCTTCAATTTTTGTAGGACAGAGGTAAAAAGACACCTGTGTACTCTATGTCATAAGGTTTCTGCTCACCCATCCAACTTCTGCCACCAAGACAACCTGGTCCCTACTGCCAATGGCATTACCCTTTTAAGTTACTCAAAGAACTTGAGGCTGCAATGTCAGGTTGAACTTAGAATTCTGGAACTTCTCAGAGTTCTGCACCAGAATGTCACAGTGCTGGGAGGAGTGTCCACAGCCTGACTTGCCCTCTTCTCTTTCCACCCAAAGATCTAGCTTACACAGCTAAGGGCCCCACTTACTCCCCACCCATCCACACCCACACACACAACAGCTGTCCGTTGACCACCCCTCAGATCTGAAGTGCACCACGTCAGGAAGATGGTCCTGGGGAATAAGCCAGGGAAGGCCCTGGAGGAATTGTCCAGGCCATCTGGGCAGAGCAGCCTAGGGCTCTGAATACCCACAACAAGGTTTAGAAGGAGGCACAGACTATGGATAGGCACTGCTTCTTTGATCCATGTATTCTTCGTTTCATGGGGAAAGGGAGAATATGGAGAAATGCCAGAGTGGGGCCCTTCAAAGATACGATTCTCAAAGTGTTTCCCACCAATGGGAGAACAGACTCCATTTGGGAACTAGCCAGAAATGGAGAATTCCATCCCCTACCCTGGATGTACTGAATAGAAATCTCAAGGTGATTTCTAATCACATGCAAGTTCAAATGTGGGTACTAGAGCAGGGAGCTCTTCTGTACTAATGGAAGGTGATGCTGCATCTAGCAGCTGCCAATATCATGAAGCTGTTACTTAACTAACTAAAAAATGAATGCCATTTTAACAATGCCTCAGACAAAGGTTTAATAACAAAAATACACAGAGAACTTAAGCATATTGGCAAGAAAAGGGTAAGTGATCCCATCTCAGGGTGGGAAAAGGACTTGAAGTCGTGGAAGAAGCCCAGCTATTTTTTTATTGCAGTTTGGCTGGGGCTGAATTCAAACCCGCCACCCTCAGTACATGGGGCCAGCACCCTAACCACTGAGCCACAGGCACCACCCAAGTGTACACATTTTAAGAAATAAAAAACTGTATAAATATGTAATACTCAACATATACCAATAACAAAGGATGGGCACAAGACATACTGAGGTCCTCTTGTAACTACAAAGTCAAATGTGAGTTGAGTATTATAAATTTAATACATTTTTTCCTCTCCTAAAATGTGTACACCTTTTTCTGTTACTCCCTGTATTTACTGAATTAAATAAAGGTCTCTGTACTTGGTAAAGTGACATATAAATCCATGAGTATGGCAGACGAAATGGAGGGGAACATTTCTTTGAGGAGGTGTGATCTTGGTTGAGTCTTGAAGAATCCAATGGTTGATACCAAACAGAGGCTTCCTGGCAGAGGTACTTAGATCGGCATGCACCCAGCATGTATAAGACAGTTAGAGAGGAGAAGGAGAATTCTGATCAGGGGAAGGCACTAGTGTAGAGGAGAATAAGGAGAGAGGATACAAAGAGAGTCTGGGGGGCAGATTGTGGGGTAACATATCACTCAGCTCATAAGCTTTCACTAAGTAGTGATGACACCTTGCAAAACTAGGACTGCCATGTCCCGGTGAGCCCTAGACCTGTCCAAAAAAAGCACCTTTGAAGAACATCATTTCATGTGGAATTTTTAAAGAAAAAATTAATGAGAATCTGTGGGAGTAAGGGGAACTAAAGTCATATGTTTATTGAGAACTTTATGGGAATGGCAAAGAGTCAACTCAAAAGCACTGGACCAGATTCTTCCAATTTATTCAGGCTTATAGTTCAGACTAGGGGTCATTTTTGGCAAAAATAAATGTAAATTCTTGCCTGTATTTGACTTGATCTAATTGACCTCTACCATAGTTCCTATTTTGATCAATATGACATTCAAATCCTTGATCCACTTCCCTTCCCCCGTCCCCCACAGTGTGATGGAAAACTGGCCCTCCTCCGGGGGGGGGGGGGAGCAGAGCCCTGATTGGTAGGATTTGTCAATTTCTATGGTGTCAATGCTACCAGCATGACCAACTTCAAGTTCCTACCATGAGGGAGGTCTCTGAAAAGAAAGTTTAAAAAGTATACACAAAAAGCAATTCTTGCAAGCTGGTAATAGCCAATGTTAGCACACCATTACATCAATTCCTAATTTTTCCATATTTAAAACATGCCTGTCTTATATCTTTCTTCTTAAGGTGGGTCTCCTTGGTCCTTCCAAGGTGAATATTGCTTGAGATGAACGTGCTTGTTTTCCTAAGTTTCTCCTTTTTCTCTCACAAAAGATCTATAAATCTGCACATGAGATGGGCACAGTGACCCATTTACTCTCTTTTCACATCTTTACTGGTCTCAGGGAGGTTGGAAAGGGAAAGAGTGAATTAATTTAAATCCATCTCCTCCTTCTGAAGTAACAACTGGAAACAACTGCCTAGCTAAGGGTAGGTTAATACTATTAGGTACAAAACAGAAAATAATGTATATGCCAGATGAGAAAAATTAACTCAAAGTCCCAGTTAAGAAAATTCTTAATGATGTTTACAGTTTTATTTGTTGATTCTAAGTCAGTATAAAATGTTTGCAAATAAATAATGCACTGGTTGTTTTTCCTCTCCAGTAATTCTTTGGTAATTAGTATCATGAATTCTTTCACAATCAAGTGAAAAATATATTTAAGAAGTGTTTTGTTCTTTTCTTGCTGAAATGTGTTTATTATCATAATTTTGATTGCTGTTGCACTACTTCAAGTGATGTATTTTTCACTCAATGAGCTATTATTTCACGTATATGCATGATCTGTGCATTAATACCATTCAAGGTTATGCAATAACAATCAGAAACTATGATAAACATTGAACAACATTTCGGTGAAATATGATGAAATCACATGAGTTTTTAAAATATTTTCATTAACAAAGCATCTTATGTGTCAATGACACTTTAATTACCACGAAATTACCCAAGAAAATAAGTAATTATTTCTAAAAATTGACAATGGCTCTATACGTAACACTGCTCTATGTTAAAATAATTGCTAATATGTGGCCTTTTTTCCCCCAGTCATGTGGTTTAATTGATTGCATTATGCATTTCAAATAAAGAGATAATAAAAAATGGAATCACTAAAATACATAACTAATTCCAATTCAATTAAGAACTATTTAGTAACCTTAAAAATAATTTTTGATAATTACCAGGATTAATAAAATTATCTGATAACTTTAAAGTAATTGTTTAGATTTCTCATTGTACCCCAATGTACTAAAACATTCTCATCTCCCAAATGGCTTTGCTAAACATTCCAAAACCTCATGCATACTCCAAAGAACATTCTCTAAAGTGGGCATTCAAAAGATCAAAATCCTTTCCTTACTTATGAACATTTCATTAAAGAAAAAGAAAAACCTCCTCTCTCAAAAACTAAAGCCTCTCTTGGGAGAAAATAATTTTGATCTCTGCTATCTTTAAAATTTCAGGACTTTATGATTCTATAAAGTCTATTCATAACTAAGACAAATTCTTTAAATAAAAAAACAATAATTCAAACATGTCCATCTCCAAGATTCCTATTTTTTTCTACCTGATGTTTTTAATTAAATCATAGCTGTGTGCAATAATGCCTTTATGGGGTGCAATGTGCTGGTTTTATGTATAATTTGAAATACTTACAGCAAACTGGGGGAGGGTGATTGGTCAGTCCACCTGGTATTTTGTTCTAGCAAGAGCCTTACTTTTCCCAACTCAAGAGCCAGATACACAGTTTCTTCTACAAACCTGTGTTTCTGTTATTTATTCACTGTTCCTTTCTTCTCTGAGTCAAGACAAGACATCTCCTGGATAAGCTTATATTTTCCCTCTTAAAACTGACTAATAGCAGATTTACTCAATCAGCAATGTTATACAACTATGACTCAGACAGTATCATTTACTGATATAGTTTAATTTGAACAAACAGCAATACAGTTTTCCAGACCATGGAGAGGGTCCTATTTTTATAAAGGCTGGGCATTGCAGAATGCACGTATCTTCTCACACATTTCTATCTTCTTTGTAGAAATCACCTTCAGGGGTCATTCTCCTACTGACATTTTAGGACAAAGCACACCAGTCTACAACCATGGTCATAAAATCCTGACGTTTCTGCTATGTGACCTCTGGACTAGTGTGGCAGGCTATTTTGGAAACTGCTATCCCTACAGATTCAGAGAAGGAGCAGAAAACAAGGTAAGCAATGGGTCTTTGTTGCTCAGCTGCAATCCCTTGAATTTATCTGTTGTCTATATGGGGTTCTCCGATGGTTATAATTTGAGGAAAGCCTTCCTTTGCTCTCAGTTTTGATTACAAAATGGAGTTTTTGTGAGTACAACTGATTTGCCTTGAGTCAAACACCTGTCTGATGGCCGTGGAATAGAGGACACGTGATTCTCAGTGCTGTCCTCCGAGAGATCTCTATCCTGAGACAGAAAAGTGCTCCAGCATTTTGTTTAATAATTTTTGGCCTGCTCTTGTGACTTATGGCCTTGTTTCCTCGGGTGAGAAATTCAGCCAGAGAGAGATCTGAGGCAACAAGCATCACTGAACAAAAATATTGGCCCTGAATCAGGACCCAGCTTAATGTAATATGCCAGAGCATGTAATGTAATCCTGACTCTCTTGATCCATGCTCCAGACAACCAGGCAGCCATGCCCTTGGGAGATTGTTACTTGACATCTATGATGTTTAGATACAAAGTAGGGCTTACTGCTCATTATGTAGATGCGCGCTATTCATTTGCCGAAATCTTAAGCATGACCTCTTTAGCCCAGTGGGTTTAACGAGGACAGCAATAGTGCCTCAAGCCTTAAGTTTGCATACTAATCCAGGCTTCTCTTCTGTGTGGCTGGTGCTCCGTCTTTCCTACTCCCTTCACTGCAGTATTCCTCTTCTCCTGCCACTTGCTGATGAAGAATGTGTTTCTTTCAATGGAATGGAGAGCCTAAAAGCATAATGCTTTTGAAATAATTTCTCCTGTGTTTGTTTTCCACTTGTCTCAATAAATTTTGAGTTTGGTAGATAGAAAGGGCTTTCTATTTTTCTCGGCACTAGAGAGGGTCTCATCACTCAACAAATCCCAGGAGGTTTTACATTCTCAGCACTGCGTCCTTCTTCTGACCTTAAACTTTCTCACTGCCTGGAAATAAAGGCATTTCATGAGGACTTACAAAGCCCTCCACGCTGACTTTGACAAGGAGACGGGCAACACACAGGACAGATTATCATCAGAGGAAATTGCAACTTTCTCATCAAAAATCACTTGTTTAACATAAAACCCAGGAGTCTACTGCAAGTTAACAAACTTGCTCCTTTACCTGCAGCAGCTTATAATTTCTTGGGAACACCAAACAACAGTGGCACTTAGAGAAGTAAATGACTTCATTTCTTTATGCGTTAGATTTACCCTCACCCTGCTTCTGGCGTGGAAGGATATGAGTTGGTTCCAGCCCACTTCAGTGAGAACCCAGCAGCTGGAGCACAAATGTGGTACCCTATTGCTACTTCTGGCTGGAATTTCAATCGAGAGACCCTAAGAAGAAAAAACAAAGAAAGGGCAGGAATCTACATCAGGGAAATATGCTCAAGGAGAAGAAGATTGCCCCGGTTTGAGCACACTTAGCAGGCTCCCAACTCACTGATTGGGTGTACAATGCTGCTCACCAACAACTCACAAGGAGCCACCAGAAAGGTCCTTAACCTGCCCGACCACCATCTTCAAAACAGGACCAGTGTTTGCACCTGCCTGCATGAAACTATCTGAATTAAACAATAGGAAAGGATTGGCTCACTGCTGGCCCAAGTTTGGTGTCTAGTAAATGTCACAGATTAATATTATTTAGTGCCCTTTAATCTTTTAAATCAGTGGTTCTCGAGCTGTGGGTCACAACCCACAGGAACTGTATTAAAGGGCCACAGCATTAGGTAGGTTGAGAACTACTGTTTTAAGCAGTCCCTTGAAGCACATGTTATTCCCATTTCACAGATGTGCAAAATGAGACATAGAATGTAAAGGGGTTCATATAAGACCCACATGCTTTGGGAAGGCAGAGTGCCAGAGTCCAACACCAAGGTCATGCAGCTCTCGTAGAGAGGCAGCATCCTGTGTAGAGAACTTTAGACTGTCATGAATTTCTGACAGATGTGCTCAAAAGGGATATAAGTAAGCCTAATTCTACCATTGGGTCATAGGTTCCTAACCTCTTGGCAGGAGAGAACAAGCATAATCCAGGCACCAAAGAGAAATTCTGGTAAGGACAAGTCTTTCCCCAAACCTCCTGGAGAGGGAGAGGGCTTTCCCATCCAGAGCCTCGGTGGAGCATGCGCCCTCACTCTCCACTGAGATTCCAAAGCCCACTGAGAAGGAGGTCACCAGACTAATTGTTTCTTGTTGAATTTTCCATCTAGTAGCAACTGAGTCAAGATTCAGGCCATTGTGCTTCAAATAACACCCATATTATTGTTTCAGAGACTGTGGTTCAGTTATTTCAGTCGAGCAAGGACAGGCTACAATATCTAAGTCCAGGTTCATTGTAAACAAAGAAAATCCATCAGAAAGGGACTATCTTGAGAGAAATCCTGTCCAGGCTTTCATTACTGACTGCAAAGAATAAAAATCTTTCAGCTTCTGATGGTTTGGTGTCCCTTACACATTTACAGCAAGGTGATTGCTTTGTTCAGCTGAGGGCTTATATATCCTTTGAAGCAAGCCTATCGAAATAGTAGTTGTTAAATATGTGTGTGTATCCTGAAAACCCTTTACTGTCACCCAGCTTAGCGTTCAGGCCCAATATAATGCCAAAGAGACAAAATTCTGTTAAACTGTCACTCCTAGACATTCAAGCTTTCTCTGCTCCTGGATGGATGTTTTATCAGGCAGTGGCCTCCATTTTTAAAAGGCTGAGTCAGCAGGGGTCAGATGCCTCCTTTCAGAAGATTCCTACAGAGTCAGTGAGCCTTGGATTAACTGTGCAGCCTTTCTGTGCCTCTCTTTCGTCATCTGTCATCAGTGGGAAAGATAACTGTCCTTATCTCTCCAGACTTGGATTAGTGAGTATTCTCCAGCAAAATAGTACCAATAGGATATAAAGACACACACATAGATAGAGATTTATAGAATGGGTTCACATAATTGAGACCCACACATGGTATGCACAGTCATCTGCTTAATTTATAGTCAACTGTAAGTTAATCACAACCACAAACACTTCCACAGCAGCAAACAGCTGGATGCCATGAACTAGAAAAATGGACACCTAAAATGCACCATCATAGAGCTATTTTAAAGTTCACGTCACATGAAGTCATACATTGGAAAGGAATTTTAAAAGTGTGAAGAACTATACAAGTATAAGTTATTTAATAACACGTGTGTAGCATGAGGCTTTGCGGAACATAGAGATGAGTAAATCAAAAGATCTGCTCTCAGGGAGTACACCTTCTAACTGGATTCTAGGATCAAATGCACAGGGAGAGAAGTTGCCGCCAGGCTACCCCAGGACATGCTGGAGGAACCATGTGAAGACATGAGGGCTGAGAGCTTGCTAAGTTCTCAAGGATCCAGAGAGCCTCTTGGAAAGAAACTGCTTCTCCAGAAAGGCTTTCCCAGATGCTGGCCCCACCCTCATTCCTATTATTCCCCTCTATGATTCCCTGCTGTGAAACTATGTCCTTGTTTTTCTTTAGAACCTATTATAATACATGGTTATTCATTTACTTGTGTGTCTCATTGTTCCTCAGTGTTCTCTCTCAAGTCCAAATTCCATCAGAGCCAAAGGGAGTGTTGTTTTCACCCCCTCTGTCTGGCATTTAACATAGTGCTTGGCACACGGTGGGCATGCAAATTATATAGCCCATGAATGTTGGAATAAATGAACATACATATCACCAAGTTTTCTGTACAGCACATTTTACCAACTTTGAATTATGAAAAATTGAAGCATATAGAAAAATTGAAAATTGTGCCATAAACAAGGGCTCTCTTTCTCTCTTCTCTCTCTCTCTCTATCTCTCTCTACTCCCATACATGCCTATATACTATATATATGTATTTATCTATCTATAGCTATATATTTGTCTATATATATGTCTATATTCTTCTATATATGTTTCCCATTTTTTACCTCTATAGTTGTATTGCTAAATCACTTAAAAGTAAACCACAGGTATCACAATACTTTATCCCTTAAATATTTCATCACTCACCTACTAAAAATAAGATGTGTGTGCCATATAACCCCAATATCATTAGCCAACCCTAATAAACCTAGCAACAATTTCCCATTCTTCTCCAATATTGAGACCATATTCAAATTCCCCAACCAATCTTTAAAGCTTTTTCTTTCAAATTAATGTCTAATAAAGATTCTAGAAACACTTTACCAGACCCACATACCCACAAACACATTATTATCATTATTTTGGATTGATATCTCAAGGAAGTAATTTGATTGCCAAGTAGAATGTTCCACCTGCCAGACTTGCCTGTTTGTCTTAAGACAGTGGTTCTCCACCTTCTTAATGCCATGACCCTTTAATACATGTTATGGTGACCCCCAACCATAAAATTATTTTCCTTGCTACTTCATAACTAATTTTTCTACTGTTATGAATTGTAAAGTAAATATCTGATATGCAGGACGTATTCAGGTGACTCCTGTGACAGTGTCATTTGCAACCCCTGGTTGAGGTTGAGAACCACTGTCCTATGGTATCATCTGACCTGCTCTTTCAGTTCCTATATTTCCTGGAAACTAGAAATTAGACTTAACTGCTTGACTGGATTCGGGTTAAAAACGTTTTCTGAGACTAAGAGAGAGGTGATGCTTCCTACCTCAGGGTGCATCCTCTCAGGGGGCGTGCAATATCGGCTTGCCCACCACTTGCCATGCCAAAGTTAACCCCACCATCAACATGGTGATCAACTGATCACAATCAACGTGGCTTTTCCCCTTTGAACTAGCAGGAACTAATTCAGGCCACCTTTCAAAAATGTATTTATAGTTGAGAGCCAAGTTAAATTCCCTTGCCTAGGACATACTGCAATCCGAAGTGCTTACTTAGTTTGTTTGTAGTACGTCTTTATTGCTTTCCTTTAGGGGCGTGGTGGCATAAAGGGTTCTTCAATTACCTTTGCAGAGAATGTTGCTGAGCTTACTCAAGTCTTCATGAATTTTAAAATAAAAGCGCCATTCCATATATTTAAAAAGACAGCATTTTGTGTACGTCTTTGTGACTATAGCATTTTCACTCAGCATTAATTACATATATCAACTTTTCATCCTTCTATAAACTGATGCTCGCAAGAAAAGAGACAATAAATCTTCATGATTCATTGTTCCTCCTGCAAAGAACTACAGCATCAACTGAGTTGATCTGTGGGTATTTTTTCCCTACTGGGCCTGTGTAATTGGGTTAATCACTACTGCTCAAATCTGAGGACCACAGAGAGTATGCAGCAAAGTGCTGGGGGTGCTCAGTGAACCTGGAAACTCAATCCAAAGCATTGTTCTTCCTTAATGATAAGTTATTTAAAATATCCTTATATATCAGAATCAACTAAGGTGCATTACAGCATAAAATGCAAAATTCACATGAATTTAAAGATAAAACATAAGGTCATTTTTCATAAACCACTGGCTAGTGCCCTCTCATTTCCTTGCTAGTTTGTGTGAAGAAGCCACACAACCTCTGCTCTATGAAGCACCCAATTAACTAAAACACCTGGTTAAATTGCCAGCTACAGTTAAATCAACAAAAGAAAATTATTCTAAAAAATGTACCTGAGATTTCTAGCAGCTAATCTCTATACCCCTACTCCCCGATATGTGCAAGTATGGGAACTGGAGGTCAGATTTATTAGAATCCACCCATTTCTCCAGGTCATTTACCTTTCTGTCCTTGCATGCTTATGCAAGACTACTGTCACATTCACTTTCTGCATTCCCCCCTCCTATGCCCCGTCTTTTCTTCAACAAACATTGATAAAGAGTTGATGATGAGCCAAGCACCTTCCCCAGCAATTTATTAGTCATAATTTCCTCCCTGTTAACCCTATAAAGTAATATTATTACCATTTTACAAATGAGGAAAGTGCTGCTTGAAAAGTATAATGATTTGTCCAACACAGTTAGGAATCACCAGAGCCAGCATTTGTAATCATTTGTCTGGCATTTGAATGATAATACCTAAGCCAGAGCTTTGCATTTAGTAAGACCTCAAATAATATGTTTGATCCTTTTTTTTTTTTTGACATAGCAAGGAAATTTGGAGTCATCCTTGATTCCTCCTTCTGCCTTGTATTCAAGCAATCATGAGGTTCACTGATATCCTGAACTTCTTTACATTCCCACTGCCACTGCTGCAAATCAAGTCAAGTCTTCATCCCTCCCCAGCTAGACACTGCCAGAGCTTCTACTTGACATTTCTGGTCTTTAGTTCCTCCTCTCTTCTCATCCGTCTTTCACACTCTTCCCAGGGGTGTCTTGCATAGCACAGCTCTGATCATGCAGATCTCTTGCACACAAATCTCCAATGGCTTCTCTGATTACAACACAGAATCAACCCTGATGAGAGCTGAGACCCTAACCTGCCTCTCACGGTGTGTCTTCCTTGACTCAATACACCTCACTCCTATCCAGACTAGACCAGTAATTCACAAGTGTTTTGACCTCAAGACCCTTTTAGATATGAAAAACCTACTAATAACCCCAAATTCTAACTTTGCTTTACAAAACACAATGTTCTAGATACTGTTAACTATGCTATTTTAAGAAATACCCAGCACACTCTCCACACAGTTAATGGTTAAATGGGTCCTATCTATTAGTAAATAGAACTAAAGAAACTATACTAAAAATAATTTTACATATCAAAGCATTCATTACTCTAAAAGGAACAAATATATTATATGTTAACATAGATGCCATACATGTTTATGAAAAATAACTGAGTGGTAAGAGTGGTGTTTATACTTTTGTAAATCTCTTTACTATCTAGCTTGATAGAGGAAAGCTGGATTCTCAGATCTGCTGCTCCCTTCAAGCTCTGGCACCATCACATGACATGTAGCCTCCAGAAAACTTCACTGTAGGTTCATGAGAAATTGAAAATGAAAAGTCAAGGCTCGGCACCCACAGCATAGTGGTAAGGGCGCCAGCCACATACACCAAGGGTGGCGGGTTCAAGCCCAGCCTGGGACAGCTACAGAGATGGCAGTGGCAACTGCAACAAAAAAAATGGCCAGGCATTGTGGTGGGCATCTGAAGTCCCAGCTGCTCAGGAGGCTGAGGCAGGAGAATCACTTAAGCCCAGGAGTTTGAAGTTGCTGTGAGCTGTGATGCCACAGCACTCTACCGAGGGCAACATAATGAGACTCTGCCTCCAAAAAAAAAAAAAGAAAGAAAGAAAGAAAGAAAGAAAAGTCAAATATCACCTTACGGTTATCATGAAGAGCTTTTCTATCTCATGATTACCCTGAGAAGATTGTGAGGAACCTCTGGGGAGTCTCTGGAACACACTTTGAGGACATTACACAAATGATGTCTTCCTTTTACACTAGTTTACCTCTACCCAGGCTTGTTAAAATTCCTCTTCCCCTTTAGTTCCTTCCTATTAAAGTTCAACACATCCATCAATGCTCAAAATGTCCCTTTCTTATAAAACCTTCTTCCCACTCTAATTAAGAATTCCTCCCCCTTTGCACTCCCACGGCACGTTGATTGTACCTTGATTTGCATTTAAAATATTCATTTACTTGGTCAAGAATTATTGAGTGCCTACTATGTTCTGAAGGTCTACATTTTCTCTATTATTCTTTCCCTACCTGCTCCCCTCACGTTACAATTAATCTTCTGACCTGTCTTCCTGCAAGTGATAATCAAAGCAATCTGTTAGGAGTCGACTATCAGGCACACTTACACAGCGAGAAAGAAGACTTTATGTTTAAGACTTAGAGGATCTTTCCACAGCTCTGAAATTACACCATATAAATAATCTGATTCTGCCATTATCAAAGATGTCTACTATACTTACACCACACTAAAATAAATTCAATTCTCTTTAGTAAGAAGAAAATTAAGAGCATTTCACCTGATAATTATTTATGTGCATAAAGTTTGAACCACTCTAGCCTTGCCAAATACCTCATAGACATTCAAAATGACAAATCTGTATTACAGTAGATGTTGAAGAATTGAATTCCAGATGAGTAGGGCGACCCTGTGGCCCCACATTTCTAAATGAATATCAAGTATTTGAGTGAGGAGGCCCAAGGCTGGTACCTGTCTCTGTAAGTTTATTCATGTGTAAGTTGAGTCATGACACTTGATGTTTCTAGAACTTGATGCCTTCCACTAAACTAGAATCCCCTTGAACCCAGAAACCATGTCCTTCATATCTCTGCACTTAGTAAGTGTTCTATAAATTTTTAATGAACAAGTGACTCTGTGGTCAAGAGTTATGTTAAATAAACTCCAAAGTCCTTTTCAGTTAGAAAAGCACCTAGCCCAAAGCCAGCATGTCATGGCCACTCACTAAATATTTGATGCGGACACATGAGGACACAATTGAACAGCCTATAATTTTTTATTCTACTATGAGCAAGATGTTGCCCTGGGTGCTACTATTCCAACTCCGTGAGTTCCCCCTACAGAACTCAAAATTTAACCCAATATTAACTGTTATGACATCCAACCATAGAGCAAAGAAAACACCTTAGATTCATGATTCATTCTCTGACTTAGAACACCGGGAGAGTTCAGACTCCACCTTTGACTGGCAAAATCACTTTTTATTTCTGCTTCTAATAGACACATAACTAAAGGCAAGGGCTAATGGGATGTCAAAGCAGTGTCATCACAGCCCCTTAATTGATGTGAAGGTGCTTGCATAACTACTCAAGGCAAAATGATGTTCTCACTGATGGGAGATATAGAATGTACAATTTGCATCTCATCAGGAAAAAGAAATTCCTTGGTTTCCTCTACAAAGCACTAATGTTCTCAAGACTGCTGACTGTGCTACTTTGAGAAATAGCCAGCATGCCCTCCGCAGTTAGAGAGTAAGAGGAAATATTGCCTCCCCAGGTGTCAGATTTCCTTTCTATGATGGAAAGATGTGTGGAACAGCATTTCAAACAGAGTCACAGAGGGAGAAGGAGGCTGACAAGTAAGATGGATGAATGAGAGGGAAAACACGTGTTGAGATGGAGGCTGTCAGAAGTACATCCTGTTTGTGCATCAGGAGTGTCCTAATTAAAAATGCCCATCATAACAGTCTTTGGGAAGGAAAAAAAAAAAAAGAAGCCTAGATCTTCACATTACAAAACATCCCAGAGAAAGGCAGGACTGGGGGTCTCTCCTGAACTGCACTATTCACTTCGCATCTAGGATACTAACTGCTTCTAAAATTCAATCCAGGAAATCTGCATTCTCATGAAGGATGCCTTTGTTTTCTCTAAAAAAAAAAAAAAAATCACAAATTTAGCTGAACTGTAGAAGTTGGAAACCTTGAGATGTTACTGTGGAATTCAAGAGTGAATTCTTCCAATTTCTCATCAATCATGATTTTTTCTTCCCTTAATTGGAGTCCTGAACCTTCTGTGTTTACAGTGACATTTGTCAATTCTCTAGATGCATTGAACCAAATTAAATAAAGGACTACAGGGAAATTTATCTATAGAACAGGAATCTTTACTGGGTCTTCATCTGTATAAGTCTTACAGCAGAGAGAGGCTTGAAGACACAGCTCTAGTATCTAGCCACCCAAGAAGGCTGGATGAACTTGAACAGATTAATGATCATCCCTGATCCTCTTTTGCTTTGCATGTAACGTAAAGCATCTGGATTAGATCATTGTTGAGCTCCTGTCCATTCTGATCGCTAGAGCCTATAATTCTTCTCAAACTTCCCTCCTTCTTCCTAGGGAGTGCTTATAGGCCATTGTGAATATGAGGCAGATTTGTGGTAGGAGGGAAATCATGGTAGTTAAGAGTGTGGACCCTCCTATTAGGCTGTCCAGGCTCAGTGTCACTTCCATGACTTGATAGCTGCATGACATTGGGCAAGGAGCTGTCTGTGTCTCTGCTTCCTCATCTATCAAATGAGGCAGTAATAGTGCCTACATCTCACATAGTTGATCACATTAAATGAAATGATCTAGAGCAAACACTTAATATCTGTTAATAAAGTAAACATACAACAAGTATTTGCTGACATGTTGTGTGTTAGGCACCTCCTGGTGCGAGAGGGTACATTCCCTGCAGAAACTACCACATGTGTGGTCAGAGGAAGACCTGCTGAGGTTGGCCTAATTTCCAGAGCTATAAGAGTGATCCTTTGCTCCAAAACGAATAACAGCTACTTGCTGGTGTCATGATTTCTTTTATGGTGTAAAAGGAGAGCAATTACATACCAGCTTCAGTTCATATTCTGTTGTAAACAAATTTTACTCATCTACCAATTTATTAAAAACAGCCTTATAATAAAGAGTCTTTGATGGAAGGAAAGAGAAGTATACAAGGACAAATAAAGGATGGGGTCAGGGGAAATAGATGAATAAAAGATCAGTTTCTGTTACTTTTTTTTTTTTTTAACAGAGTCTCACTATATCGCCCTCGGTAGAGTGATATGGCATCACAGCTCACAGCAACCTTCAACTCTCAGACTTAAGCGATTCTCTTGCCTCAGCCCTGTAAGTAGCTGGGACTACAGGCACCCACCACAACACCTGGCTATTTTTTGTTGCAGTTGTCATTGTTTAGCTGGCCCGGGCCGGGTTCAAACCCACCAGCCTCGGTGTATGTGACTGGCGCTGTAACCACTGTGCTACGGGCACTGAGCCAACTTCTGTTACCTTTACTATCACTTGGTTTCAGTTCCATTCCTATGTCTAATTATGGGTCAGATTGATTTACATCTATATAATAAGTAGCTTCTTCAAAATGATTCAAAAGACTCAATTTGAGGAGGCCACATAGAGACTACATCCATGATTTGGTAATGTCTGAAAATTTGGTTTTATTAAGACAGGTCACATCCTGAATCCCAGAGAGAACACTTCCTTTGGCAGCCACCCTGGGAATTTTTTACATATAAATGCTACTGATATATCCAGAGCATCTTTGAGGGTTTGACTTCACTGGCAGCCCTGCCATAGACCTGGGAACATTGGACAAAAGCCAAACCCCAAAAGAATCCTTAAAAGTGACCATCCTGCTATATCAGACACAGACATCTCCATAACTGTGCAGTATCAACACACATCCGCAGATTGCAGTCAGACTTAAGTCAGAATATGTTCAATAATCCTGTAAGTTGTGTGGCCACCCAATTTCTGGTTCCTTGTTGAAAATAATTTGATGAAATACACTTCACAGGCATGTATTTCAGCAGAGAAATACCAGATAAAGATTATAATCTTATTTCAGAAAAACACCTACATTAGTTGGGGGAATTTTGGGAGGGGGGCTTATATGAAAAAATGTTGAATATCATAAATCATCAGAGAAATCAAAATCAAAATTGCAAAGAGATATCATCAAACCTCAGTTAGAATGGCTAATTTTTTTTTTTTTTTTTTGAGAAAGAGTCTCACTTTATCGCCCTCGGTAGAGTGCCATGGCATCACAACTCACAGCAACCTCTAGCTCTTGGGCTTAGGCGATTCTCTTGCCTCAGCCTCCTGAGTAACTGGGACTACAGGTGCCCACCACAACGCCTGGCTATTTTTTTGTTGCAGTTTGGCCGGGGCCAGGTTTGAACCCGCCACCCTCGGTATATGGGACAGGCGCCAAACTCGCTGAGCCTCAGGCATCGCCCATAATAACAGATGTAGCAAGGATGTGGAGAAAAGAGAAATCTCACACACCATCAGTGGGAATTATTTTATTTTTATTATTTGGGGTTCTTTGAGGATACAAAGAGTTAGGTTACACTGATCGCACTTGTTAAGTAAAGTCCTTCTTATAATGATGTCCCACCCCCAGGCTCAAATCACAGTCTCAAAGCTGCAGATGCTGATGTGCAGATTGAGAGAAGGGATTGCTTGTTTTTGGTGTTTGTTTTTACTTGCAGGACAAATTCATCAGTCATATTGAACTATATAGCTTTATTTATATACCTTACTGATGCAAAAACATCACAACAACATAACCCAGAATAATACAACAAACTGGATTCAAACAAGGGAGGCAGAAAGAAATGGAGGGTAGGAAGAAGAAAGGCCAGAAAGCTAATTTCAAAATTAACCCAAACCTAAAATGAGCAATCCAAGAAATAGCAAAACCTACCTCCAGTCTAGGAGGTTTCTGTGCACCTTTGTATGTTGGAGTCACTCAGACATCATTGTCTGCTTTTTCTGTGCCTTATTGACTAAATCGAGTCAATCATATTGCCATTCTAATCAATAAGCTGATGACTTCTTTCAGCGAGAGAAATGATATGTTTTGAAAGCAGTAGATCGGGTTGTGCTGCAGTATATAATATCATTTACAAAGTGGTCATTCAATAATAATTTATTGATAGATTTAGTTACTCTAATAATGAAAAAGAACTGAGAAATCGTTCAATTAATACTTTTTAAATCAAAAGCCACAAAAAAGGCCTATCACTTCAATGAACTCATTCTTTGAGAAAATATTTCAGATTGTATATAAAGTCAGCACATTGTGCCCCATGATTGCACCAATGTACACAATTATGATTTAATAAAAATTAAAAAAAGAATCTAAAAAAAGAAACAACCAACAATTTCTTTTAAAAGTGAAGGTTTTCTTTCAATGGATAGAGTATATAACACAAAAACATTGAATATAATTACTTTTAAAGAGATTGTGGCTTTTATAATTTCTAGTTAGCAGACTCACATGCCCTCATGCGATTGACTGAAGAGTGAGAACCTTCACTGTTAAATTTGTCATTTTAAATTAAAGTTGAATCATTTAGGTTATAGAAAAGATATTACTTGTGCTTTTATTAACATTAAGTGAGCATAAATGTTTCTATATATGGGGGTACAGAGGAAGGAATTAGTCATAAGAATCACCTGACCAGTTGCGTGAAATAAATATTAACCACTTTTGCTAAAATTTGCCATGTAGAATTACATTCTGTATCTTCGCAGAAAGCAGAGGTATTTGTAAAGGAATAAACTCTGAGTGGAGACAATAGCAGAGCCAGACATTTCATGTATATTTTTCACATTTCATAGATTTACACAGTACTCAAAGACAGACAACAAAATTTAGTGACTGGTGAAAACTAGAGCTTGAAGCAAATTTATTAAAAATTTTGAGGAATACTGCTGAAAAGAATAAGAAGATGAAGAGCACTTTAATGAGTGAAATTAAGAAAAGAAATAGGGACTTCTAAAATAGCATTAGATAGAAAATGACAAATTTGGAAGACAGGCCAAGATCTAATGTATACATAATTGGTGTTTGAAGAAACTAGAAAATCTGGAACTGAATTTTTTTCCCCTCCATGATCTAAGAGAAGAAAATAATCCTGAAATAAAAGAGGACCTAATCCTATCTACTAAAAGGCCACATCATGATCCATGGAAGAACAGTACTAACTGAAAAAGGGAGACTTACCCTGGTTAAGTTTCCAGGCAATTGTGGGCATGATGTCAGGAACATAAAATCAACTCTGAGAGTAAAAATTTTCAGGTTAGCCTCAGATATTCCCATGGCCATACTCAAACCTTCTACAAAGTTCTGGGAGAAAGAAAGTGTGGTCCAGTAAGTATACACCTGACCAAGGTATTGTACAAATAGAAAAGGCTCAAGATATGTACCCTCAAGTATTCTAAAATTTATATAATAAAGTACTCGTGGGCACTGCTGGGAGAAAACAATAACTTGAAGACCAACCACAGCCAATCAAAATATGAATGGAGGAGCCATAAAGAAATAAGTGTAAATATAGGATTCAACCTAAATACCTGTGAGCAGAGCATATATGTTTTACAGACCAGCTGGATGCAATGGCTCACCCATAATCCCAAAATTTTAAGGGGCAAGGGTGAGAGGATCACTTGAGGTCAAGAGTTCTAGATCATAGTGACACCTGAGCAACATAGTGAGACCCTATCCTTACAAATACAAAAAGTAAATAAATAAATTAGCCAGGTGTAGCAGGTCATGCCTGCAGTCCCAGCTACTTGGGAAACTGAGGCAGTAGGATTACTTGAGCCCACCAAGGAGCTGGAGGTTACAATGAGCTATGATCACACTACTGCACTCCAGTCTGGGCCACAGGGCAATACCCAGTCTCTTTAAACAAAAACAAAAACAAAAAACTTTTAAAGAAAGAAATTTTATAGGGCAAGGCAATAAAGAAATATGATATCTAAACATTTGACAGGTTAAAAAAAAACAATCTCTAGAGAAATTAAGACTAATAATATAAATTGGGTTGTGGAAGTGAAGAAAGAAAGATGGGAAGAATTATAAATACTAACTTTCTCATCTATTAGAAAAAACTAATATTTAAAGATAATGAGAAATACAAGTTATTTCAAATGTTTCTTAGCCATTTGTCTGTCTTCATTGGAGAAGGTTCTATTCATAGCGCTTGTATTAACCTGCATAGAGTTGGAACACATTCTTCTTAGTAAAGTATCACAAGAATGGAGAAGCAAGAATCCAATGTACTCAATTCGAATACGAACCCAGTAGACAATCTAATGCTTACCCACTTAAGAGGAAAAGTCGGGTTGGTTCGGGGTGGGGGACAAAGGAGCAGAGGAGTGGGAAGGGGGGAGGAGGAAGGAAGAAGAAGGTTAGAGGTGCTCCCACTTGAGGGGCACAACATTATGGTGTATGGTACAGCTCTTGGGAGGAGGGCATAATTATAAGGGGGACTTTGCAAATGCAGGCGGTGTAGCCTAATTCACTGTACCCTCAATTAACCTGAAAAAAAAAAATAAAAAATAAAAAATAAAAAATAATAAAACACTAAAAAAAGAAATAGAATAAAATATTTTAAAGTCATAGAAAAATACCAGTGTTAAAAAATGAAATTAAAACAATGTAGGTTAAAGAGTGAGAGATGTAACAGAAATAAAAATTACAAATCAAAATACCAGAAATATAGTTTGTAATAGGAAAGGTAAAGAAAATAAAGCCATCAAAAGGGAACCACTTAAATAACTTTTGGAATACCCACACAATGGAATACTACACCATCATTTAAGTGATAAAATTAGAGTTTTTGTGGAAACAACTTCCAAAATATGCGGTAAAGAAAGAAATAAAGTATCAAATGCTGTGTATAGAATTTTTCCAGTTGTGCAAAACAGGATATTCAGTGTATACGCAAACACATGTACACACACAGATATTTGTACAGGCAGGGCATGTTTCTGGGAGTATACAAAAGAAAGAATGAGTGTTAATATTTTTTCTTGAGTAGATAAATGGTATAGAGTGGAACAAGACTTACTTTTCTTTGTATGTCTTTAGGTATATTTTGTTATTACTTTGAAAAAATAAAACTATTTTTCACATGTATCCATATATAATAGACATATATATAGAGAGAGAGACACACACATTTCTTAGCATCTAATAAACATGTGTCTATATGTAAGATTGTGTGTGTATATTCAAGGAAGTATCACAAACTAAAGAAGTAAATAACAAATCAGCCAATAAATTTCTCTGGAGAAATGAGAAAAAATCAGATTTGATTTTTCACTTTGAATTAAAACAAATTCCAGATGAAAAAAAGAGACAATTTTTTTTAAAAGAAACTATAAAGAAAAAAAACAAAAAAAATCTCAGAATGGGTGAATAATAAATATCCTGTTAGTTTATCATCCCCAGTCTATCCCACTCTCCAGGTAACCAGGTGTGGATTAAACATTGGAGCTTAAGCCCACTGAAACCATGGACAAAAGGCCCCTACTTGATGATCCTGTCCATATCAACAGTAGTGAAGGTGAAAAACATCCCTGACTGACACGTCACTCACGTGCAAAAGCAGCCAGCAATGTTGAGTGGACGGTCCAAGACACCCAGAGCATCCCCACTGTCTTACCCTGAAAAAACTGACTATAGCCCTGCCCAAGCCACACACTAGGAGCTGACTGGTCTACGCACAGCAGAGGCTTGAGGATGAGCAGCAGTGGTGTGGGACTGGGTACTGATTCTTTTCTTTGGACTTTTTCACCTTCCTTCTTTAATCTTAGGTGTAAGACATGATGAAGGTTGGGTTATCGAAAAGGTAGCCCAAACTAGACAAAATGTCAAAATCGTGTTAGTGGTTTACTCTCATTATGAATATACAGGAAAGCCTGAAGGTACTTGCATATATAATAACACCCAATATCAGATGTGTGTGCCCCACTGTGGGCCAGCTGTTTCCTACAATCCTTCTGAACCCCCAGAGCAAACTGAATTGGTTATGTAGTATACTGATATCCCTACAAAGACAATAACTCAAGTTATAACAGAAAGAATATCTAAACAAATAAAAAAATCATTAATAATAATTTTGCAAATATACAGACATGTCTTTTTTACATTTTTGATAATAACTAGAGTTTTCCCTGTAGAAATACTATATATTTCTGAAGAATTATTTCTATGTATTTCAAATTTTGTATTGTCATGTTAACTTTCTCTAATTGTTAATGGTATAATGGATATTTATATATTGAACTTAAAAAAAACAACATTGGTAAATATTAAAAAAATTGAAAAGACAATAAAAAATAAACTATAAAGAAAAATGTAACTGCTATTCTACTGAGGGAAAATTTCCTAAATATTATAAAATGGCATAAAAAAAGAAGCATCTGCAATGATAATGGCAGTCAAAGGAGTGAATTAATATTCTTAATATTTAAAATGCCCTTACAAGCCTGTAAGAAAAAGATAAGGTTTATTTATTTATTTATTTATGACAAGATCTTACTCTGTGGTGCAGGCATCCTCATAGCTCACTGCAACCTCAAGCTCTCAAGTGATCCTCCTACCTCAGCCTCTGGTATAGCTGGGAGTACAGGTGCCTACCACCATGTCTGGCTAATTTTTCTATTTTTTGTAGAGATGTGTTCTCATTCTTGCTAAGGCTAGTCTCAAGCTCTTGACCTCAATTTATCTCTCAAGGTGGAGAACATGTGGTCTTCTAATTTCAAGATCATTCTTTTCTAAGTACCAAAGGAGGCAAGAAATCCTTCCTCTTTCTCTGCTGCACTCCTTTTAATGAAAGAATTTGTTATGTAAATTTCAGATGCAGTCAAAAGGCTGTGCAAAAGTTTGCACTTAAAGGACTATAAGTTTCATTAAAGTCGCAGGTTCCCCACCTTCTTACCTCAATAGGAGATTGCTATTATTACTTTCTCTGTTTTGCAAATGAAAAATTAAGAGACGATATTAAGATCCTTTTCCAAACTCACACTGTTGGTAAAAGGCATGATCTGTTCTTTCCAACCTCCAAATCCATGCTACAAGGCAATGATATTTACAAAGAGCCAAATTGGTCAGAAACACACACCTAGGTCAGATAATATGCTCATAGACACAGGCTAGCTCTCTTTAAAACGTGAGTGGTTGATTTCACAACACAGAAAAAATTAACTTATGTGACTTTCTGAAAGATGTTTTTACTTTAAAATATATGTGTGTGTATGTATATATGTGTAGGTGTATATATATACACAAAGGGGGTTTCATTTGTGTTGGTTTCATTTTGCCTCTGATAGTCATCACTGCTGCAGTTTGATTAAATGATACAATTGCCCTTGAACTCTCTCTATATTCCAAGGCAGCAGAGCAGGAAGAAACATATGGCACCAGTGCCATAGCAGTACAATTTTAGGCCTCCTCAAGAATTATGTGGCCATGGTGGTGATTTGCTATAAACAATTTAAAGCTCCTAATTCAGAATGGTAGATTCATGGCCTTAAAACGTGGAGCTGTCGCTCAGCCAGGCAGCCTCCCTCGTAGTCAAAGCAGTCTGGCTGTTCAGCACACGGTATCTGGGTTTCCCATCTCATGACCACTGCACTCAGGAGAATTTGGACCAATTCAGCATTCAAGAACAATAGGACAGGCGTTTGCTCTGTAAATAGTACATAGCATGATTATTAGGACAACTGACTTTCTATGAAGAAAAAGAAGAGAGCTGTGTGTGTGTGTGTGTGCGTGCACATATGAGCATGCACACACGCTTGCCATGCGCAGAATAGGAAATCGTTTTATGACCATTAACAGAACCTTGTATTCAATCTTTGACTAAATGATGGACAGTTGCAAATCTGTGTTTGATAAATAAAATTTCACCTCCATGCCACAGCATTTGCATTGGGATTTCTTCTGCATTAAAATCTAAAGTGCCTGCAATTCTCGTGACTGTAATATGACATCTCTTCGTGGTTTGTTACATTTATTTTTTCTGGACAGCTTTGCCGTAATAATAGATTTTTATTGTTTTATTGAAGTTCTACATTCCAGCAAATTTGCAGTTGATTATCCTAAGCTCATTTAATACCAATTTCCAAAGACAGTTTTCATGACCTTGTGAACCAAGTATAGGACAATGATTTTTCTTTGCAGACTCACTAGACCTTTTATTATACTGGTATGAGAGGGAAAAGCACATTTAGAAATTTAAAACTATGTTCTCTCGTGAAAAGGATATGGAGTCCTCCTTTAGATAATGCTATCTAATGTATAAGTGGCTTCCCTTTTTCTTAGACACGCTGTATCCTACAGCCCTTGAAACCTGATAGAAAGCGTGGACCGGCTTACTTTCTATTACCGCATCTATGTGTCACTTTACAGAACGTCTTTTTTTTATTTCAATAGCTTCAGGGGTATAAGTGCTTTGTGTTACATAGATGAATTGCATAATGCTGAAGTCAGGGCTTTCCGTGTTCTCATCACCGGAATAGTGTATAGTGAACCTGATAAATGGCCCCTTCTAAGCAATTCTGTTTTTAATCACTTGTTGAATTTTATTGTGCCAAATGACAACAGGCGTCTCTCCGTCACTCAAATGCAGGATTTCTGGTTATGACGGGGAAGCACAGCCAAGTTTCCTTCTTCCCTGCCTGGCTTTGTAACTGCTCAACTTGCTGTCCTAGACCAGGATGTTTCTTGATAAGCAAATTCTGTGTTTTCCCACAGGCATGTTATTATGGTTTATGGTAAGAAAACACAAAAGGAAGGTGACAGACATCCTGTCTTTGAGTAAGAAAGGGAAGGAATGCCAATACCGATACTTTTCAAACCACAGAACATGAGAAAGACAGATTGTTGACGACCGCAATCAGGAAATTCCAGATATCATCCTTCATCAACTCAAACCCTGTAGCCTTTAACCTTGAACATGAAGAAGCTCCCTCTGGCAGTTCATACGTGCTTGAAATCCCTCAAAGTCTCCCTCACCCACAGGCAAAGGAAGTGCCAAGGGCCTGAAGGAAGCTACCTGTGACCTGGGCTCCAGTCTAACTTTATTTCTTGTTTTTTTTTTT
>CAUYON010185779.1:0-41204 GCA_963573935.1 Arctocebus calabarensis
ATGTTTTCATATAGTAAACGAGAAAATATCATGAATGGTATATCAATCAGGTTGATAAAATATCTCAGATTGCATGTGAAGCCCCCACACTGTACCCCATGGTTGAACTAATGTACACAGCTATGATTCAATAAAAAAAAATAAAAATAAAAATAAAAAAAATAATAATAATTAGATACAAACAGAGGAAATATGATGAAAAATTGAAAGAGGATGCACAAATGAATAGTGATGCCAAGTGTGAAAACAATAGCTCTTTACCTTCAAGAGCATTTAGAAAAATCTTATCATATTCTTCAGAATTTGCCTCACATGTAACAATAACATACAGCTAGTGGTGGGAGAGGCCAACGGGCCTATTTTTTCTGGAGAAGAAAAACAATTGCTGATTTTAAGCTCTGACCATGGAGTACATCTGGATAGTACAGAGCATAGCCATAACGTTTATTAATTAGTAGACTGGCAGAAAACTGAAGCTATCACTTGGTTCATGCTTAATAATCATTATTACTTTTTAAATACTGTGATTTATAATAAGATACATATATGTCTATACACACACACACAGCGGGGGATGGCACAAAAATGTGCACACATTTTAAGCAATCTTGTTTAGTTCTGAAAATTGTATGAATTTTAAGTAGTATGTCTGGGTACACTAGATCAGTAACAGTACATTCAATTCAACTTTGAAAATTAATACATAGATAGTATCTTTTGAAATGTGAGTATGTTTGTATGTGTATGTGTGTGTGTATATATATATAGCCTAAAGTTCATGTGAAATTTAATATATATACATATATATACATATGATGTATGATATATGATGTTCTTTATTCCTGGATTTCTATGTGATGTCATTTCTTTCAGCCTATAAAACACTATGTATATAGTGTTTGTCCCCATTTCCTGGCACACAGCCCCTAAATCCATTGACATTTCCTGGCCAATAGGAAAACGTGTTGTCCCAATGATGCCACTTTTGATAGGCTCTTGGATAACTTCAGGATTGGGGCTGGCTTTTAGGGTAACCAACCACCTGATTAGAGAGTTTGAATTTTCATCCTCAGTTCCTGATCTCCAGGGAGGAGAAAGTGGCTGAAAGTGAGTTGACCACTGAGGCCAATAATTTTAATAATTCCTCCACAAAAATCCCAAAGGACTGGGTTGAGTGGGCTTCTGACTGCTGATCATGTGGAGGTGACTAGAGCATGGCACACCCAGGGAGGACGTGGGCCCTCTATGTCCCTTCCCCTGTAACTTCCCCTACACATCTCTGTCATGTTGCTGTTCATCTGTAACCGTTGTAATATTCTTTGTAATACATGGGTAGAGATAAGGAATGTGATTCCCTAAATTCTGTGACGTAGTCTAGAAAATTAATCAAACTCAAGGAGAAGGTTGTGGAAACTACCAATTCATAGCCAGAGGAGTATTGGCGATGACCTAGCACTTACAACTGACATCTGAAGTGGGCACAATATTGTCAACCTGAGTCCAAAACCTGTAGAATTTGACTCTAACTCTAGTTAGATAGTGACAGGATTGAACAGAATTGTAGGACACCCAGTTGGTGTCTGCTAGAGAATTGATTGATGCGTAGAAAAAAACAACCATGTATCTGGTGTCAAAAGTGAAGGATTGTGTTGAGTGATGTGTAAGTTTAAAAAATATAAACTCATTTTTTCCTATGTGCCAAATCTGTTGAATTTCACAGGCTAGATGCTCCTGAACAAACTGGTATATAGGTATGAATTAAGGTGTTCTGATGCTAATACAGTTACCCAGCTATAATGGGAAGCAGATTGCTGTCACCTGCCAAGTACATTGGAGATTGCTTTGTTCTTTTGACAATGACAAATGTGAAGATGTGTGCAGTGATTCTAAAAAAACTACCATGGCAACTAGTGTAGGCTCAAGGAGTTTGCTAAGGTGTCACATATACTTTAGGTATTAGAAGGGGCTCTTTCTTTGAAGCCCCTGGCATTCTAGGGAACTATAAATGGAACTGTACATTAGTATAGAATGTAATTGACAGGTTCATGGGACAGCCAATATTCTGTGGAGCAAAATTTGTTCCCAAATTACACCCAAGGTGTAAGCCATGTTCCAACACATGGCATCCCTACATGTGTTGTATTAATCAGCACTGCCCACACCAGTTTACATACAACCTGGGTAAATCATTGAATTAATCAAATTAAGCATTTAATCACACTTTTCTTATCCAAACAACTTTGGGAAGTTCTTAGCTATACAAATGGTAACACTGATGAATGTGTTTTATTGATGGATGTGGTTCCCTTCACTATGAGGACAATTTTGATATCATCTTCCCCACTGGTCTCAATGTAAATAGACAATTTAGTATTATTACTTTATTTTAGAAAATTTTTAAAGTAAAATAAGTCTCTTAGTCTACCCCAATAAACCAGGACAAAGAGGCTTTAAGTCCTTCAGGAACTGTATTAGGTTTATAGTTAAAAACACTCAATACTTAATAACACCCAATTTTAAGGAAAATAGCCATAAGAAACAATCTACATTCTCATTTCTGTCTTGAAAATCTAGATTAGAATGCAGAAGGATGGCAATTAGATCACAGAGATTATCTTTAACCAGAAAAATAAGTGGAAAGGGCAAACCATGGCTTTTATGAGCTGTCAGCTTTATTCTATTGGTGGAATGGGAAAGTGCCTTGGTGATTTCGAACAGTAAAATTAAGTCACTAGGTGTTCATTGGCAATGAATGGGAGGAAACTGCCTTGGGCTAATTGCCACGTGTTGCATTAAAGCTAATAGAAGTTTACACTAAGTGCCTGATGAAGCTTGTTTAAGTAATGGATTTTCCTTTAAACCTTTAGAAATCCTGAGATACTTTTACCTAAAGATGGGAGAAAGTAAGACAGGGATGGCAGAGAAGATTAAAAAAAGGAATGTAAAATTCATGAGTAAAAAAAGAAGCAAAAGCTTGGATAAATGGAATAAGATAAAAATGTTACTTTGCTTTCCCCAAATAATAGGCTAGAGGGGCAGTCTCTTTTACAAAAGGCTAGTTGCTTATGTGTTTTTTTTTTCAATACTAGTGTCATTATTTCTTTTATAATTTCATTGCACTAAAATAGTATTTTCTTTTATTTTTTAAAGTTACTTAAGAGATTAGTTTTTTTTTTCTAAATGATTTAGGACTCCTCTACATATTAAAGAAATAAAAATCAGGCACATTTTAAAATATTCTAAGTGATTATAATACATATGGCTTAAGCATTTGATCTCATATTCATATTAAGCTCTTTGTTATATAAATCAAAAAAATCCATGAATATTTATTAAGAGAATAGGAAACCCAGAGAATGGTTTTCCACACATATATATGTAAACCAATGATTTATATCTCCAATACATGTAAAGAAATCTTACAAATCCATAAGATTTGTACTAAGGTACCTCTCCTTTACAAAGAAAAGCAAAATACTCAACAGACAATTCAGAAAATAGACTGTCAGACTGGCCAGTGAAATGTGTGAATCCACAATACCATTATGGAGGCAAAAGTTGAACTTCAATGATACATCACTATTACACATTCAGGACAGCTCTCTGGGTGGCCTTATACCAACCCAGTCTCCCCCCTTTCTCCTACATACAAGATATGACAATTAAGTTCAGTTAAGTTCATGAACTTGCCACCATGTGCTTATGTCCACAGAACTGTACAAACAACTCAGTCAGATTTCATAACCTTCATATATCAGTGACTCACAGCTGCATTAGTGTCAACAGGTGGCAGTGTCTTGCTGAGTGGTGTTCGTTATTCACTGTGTGTTTTTATGTGCCAGTGGAAGAACATTGGAGGTTGAATTAGAGCAGCAAACAAACATTAAATTTCATGTTAAACTTGATGAGAGTGGAAGTGAAATCACGGAAATGTTATTCCATTTTATGGGGATAATACCATGAAGAAAACAGCAATATAAAAATGAATTAAACATTTTCTGAGGGTAAAGAACATGTCACTGATGAAGAGAGGTCAGGGTGGCCAGTAATGAGTGGAACTTATGGAAACATCTCTCCCCCCCAAAAAAAAAAAATATCATTGAGATGTGTGTCAAAGTAGTTGGCTGACTATGAGAAGCATGGTGGACCAAGTGAACATCAGTAGAGAAACAGGACAATCTTAACTAAAAAATCTGATCTTGGGCAATGACTCATGACTCTTGTATCGCAAAGCCCACCAGATGGAAGGCACCATCTGTGAGAGAGTTTTGGCAGTAAAAAAATAATAGTATTGGGACACACCACCTACTCACCTGATCTGGCCTCCAATGACTTTTTTCTTTATCAGAAAATGAAATATTGAGAGGAAGGTACTTTGATGACATTAAGGACATCAAGGGTAATACAAAGATAGCTCTGATGGTCATTCCATAAAAAGAATCCCAAAATTGCTTTGAAGAGAGGACTAGGTGTTGGTGTGGTGTGCAGCTTTCCAAGGAAGTACTTAGAAGGTAAGTGTAGTGATATGCAGCAATCACTTTTTCTAGGATGAGTTTGTGAATTTAATTGTCACATCTTGTAGTTCTCAAGAATAACAAAGTTGCCGGTTGTGGTAGTTTTGTAAAATGCCAGTTGAGCTGCACATCACTGGATTTTTCATAATACTCCTGTGTTCCTGGTTATAACAGACCACAAGAGAGATTTTCACAGGGTAATTTGTGTTACAAGACAAGCACAGCAACTTTGCTTTTTGCTCTCAAAAATTTAGGCAAGTGCCACACTATCCCACTCTCATCACCGCTTTATCTGTGAGCTGAACCATGTGCCTGCAAATACCCCAGCTGCCTCCAAATTCTTCCTCAGCCTTTCTAACTCCTGAGTCAGTATGATGGTTAGTTCTGGAAGAAAGGGTGTCAGCTTCTCCTGCAAGATGTACGTAGCAGGAAGATTGGAGGGAGTATATAACAACTGTCACCTGAGTCTCATGTGCCTCTGGGGGGTCCAGCCTGCCACAGCACTCCCTGATGTGGAGCTGTCTTCCCTTCTTGACCCACTCACCCTGTAGACTTCCAGCTCTAGCATCAGACATGAAGAACGGAGCTTCACAGAGAGGGGCAAGCCAGCTCCCTCAGCTGTGACAGGTCAGGCATCTGAGATGAATCTCTCAGTGTATCTGAACGCTATCAGGTGAACTGACCATGTGTGTTTCCTCAATCTGTGCACTGGTTGTGCAGGTGTGTTCAGTTTTAGAAAATGTACCTAGTTATACATTTATGATTTGTGTATTTTTATCTCTATACATTAAATTGATAATGGATTGTTAAAAAATCATAAACACTTATTTATAATTATAAATTATAATTATTATATTTAATTTATAAATATAATAAATTAATATAAAATAATATATTATTAATATAATATATTAATAATATTAAAATATTATTATATTGGTAATATATTGATTATATTAAATTATATTATATTGATTTATAATAATGTTCTTATTAACACTTAATATAATATTATAACATAATAATAATATGAATAAGTGTTTATAATTTTCTAACAAAATAATATAAGTGTTCAGTGTTATATTATACACTTATATTATATGATAACATAGTTCTAAAGATGCCCTTTAGGCTAGCAATAGGAATGCAGATCCTTAGAGGTCAGTCTTACCATTTTAGCAGTCGTGGTACCGTGAGTCTGCAGCAGCAGGGACCAGTAGATGATGGATGAAGAGAGAAAGGAAGGATGGAGCTGGGACAGAAACTGAGCAAGTCGGCAGAGCTTTCTGGGGTGTAAATGTCTGCAATCCCTGGGCAGACAGAGCCGCTTCATTCAGGAAATAATAATTCTAAGGATCCAATCTCTGTTATTCAGACGTGTTCTAGAAATGTAGAGAAGGGGTAAGGAAGACTTGAAATCATGTAATAATTGTGAGGGAGTAAAGTACAAAACAAAGAAGAGCAGAGGAGGAGGAAAAAGGAAAATGCTAGTGAAGCCATTGGGGAGAGTTTTGTGAGTCCAGAGAATGATGATAGGATGTGAGCTTATGAAGTAGGACCTAGTGTACTGGAGAAGCATTCCAGCAGAAAGCTAATATATTATGGAGTCACTACTATGTACCAGATAGTTTATGTGTGTTACCTGTTTAATGCTTGAAATTTTCTTGTAAGATATTCTTTTTCCCACCCCACTCCCAACCCCTCACACATACACTTGACTTTACAGCTTTGGAACCAGACATTCAGAGGTGCTGTGTGACCAGTCCAAATTATTCTGGGTCGAGAAATGCAGCAAGTCTTCAAATCTGGTTAAATGTGACTTGGATGATCCTGTTCTTTTCGCTGCAGCACATTGCTTTTATAACTCCAGGTAAGTTTCAAAGCAAGGACCCGCAGAGAGTATTAAAAAGAAAATCCAGGAAAAGTCTGCTTCTTTGCCCTGGATCAGCTGCTCCATTGTCAGAAAGAAATTATGCATGTCCTAGTTCAAAAGCAGAAAATCTCAGCACCCGAGGCTTCTCTTGTACTTCTTGATCTGATCATGATTATTGCTGCAAAGGACATCCCATACTGCACTGGGACAGGAGAAAAACTCAGACTAATAATGGATGGTAGTGATTTTTTTTTCTAGTCATTTTGAAATCTTGATATCTCTCACCATAGAGTACAACAGAAAATATATTGTCTGGAGTAAAAATTGATCACTTAACATTAAATCATACCTCCTATTTCAAAAGCTGACCTTATATCCAAGATGAAGCAGAGGGGTCATGACGTTTTCTTCTCTGCATTGTATGGATTCTGCCTCTTTACATTTCTTCATTGCATTTGAAATGAATTTTTTTTTCAAGAACAGGAGTTGTTATTTGATAAGCTATTATTGAGCTACTTTATTTTTTACCATTTTTCTCTGTTATTTTAGAAGCATCTGAATTCAAATTTGAAGTCTTTGCAAAGTAGGAATAGAGTCCTAATTAAGAACTTGAGTTCAGAAGGTCACATTGAATTGAAAACCAGGCTCTGCCCATCACTAGCTTGTGGGACTTGGAACATGTTAATTAACTTGTGTGAGCTGCAGAGGTAAAGGTGAGGTCTTCCTCACAGGGCTGTGTGGTAATTAAATGAACAAACATGTATGACTGGGCATAATTAACAACTACTTGGCTGGAGACACATGGTTACTTTCCTCGTAGCCTGGTCCACTTTTCCTTTCTTATGATGCTCAGCTTTGTAAAGCAGCAATGTGCATAAAGCCAGGACGTGGATCGTGACTGGTTTAAGACCCTAATGGTGAATCCGTTCTCCTATATTAGTCTCAAGGTTGACATGTCATCCGTACTGGTGAGGGAATGTAAAGAAAGGGTGCTAGGAGGAATCGCCAGAAACGACATTCTCCCTGGTGAAAGAGAGAAGTCTTTCTTTTTAATCCCTTCCTTTTCATTCCTGCTTGGCCTAGTGTTCAATGAGGACTCAAGGCTTGGAAATGGAATAGGCAAACCTCCAAGGGTAAAAGAAAAGCAACACAGAAGGCCTGATTCCTCCATGATTGTGTTGAGTTACCCAAACACCAGCAGGAAAGCCAATCTCTGAACATCTTAGGTGGAGTTATATACAATCTGTGGGTTAAAGTAGGAGGACACTTTTATATTCACTATTTTCTGAGTGTTTATGTGAACTTACATCAAGTGCAGGCTAATGGATATAACTTCTAATTCTATATTTGTACAACACACTTTAAAAGCATAGAATACTTTTAAGGCCTATTCTTTTTCATTTAACAGGCAACTAGCATGGGATAATAACAACAAAATTCAGTATCAGATAATGGGCTTTTCACAAAGACCTTCTGCAAAGTTACTAGTAGGGAATTCTTTCCTTAAGCTAAAGTGTCTGCATCATGAAAACTGCTCATTTCTTAGAACTAGTACATCATACTTTGTTTTACCACATAAATACTACTCTTTTTTAACTATCGATATAGCATTTGGGGCCCTCTTTTTTTGAAAATAAAAAATGGGACATTCATATTAAATCCACTTTTCTCTTTAACAGACCTGTCACCTGTCCTTTTTAAATTCTAGCAATTAACTTTTATTCAGCATAAATAATGAGCCAGTACCATGCTAATTACTCTAAATATATTAGACTGTTTAAATCACACAACCCTAGGAGATTTTTTAAAATTATTTCCGTTTTCTTTTTAGTCAAAGAAACTAAAGTCTACAGATGATAAATAACATACCCAAAGTCACTGAGGCAATTAGCAGTACCTGGGGAAGCACAGACTTCCAAACTGAACATAAAGCCTATGATCTGAATGAACACATATTCACTTCCTATTGCCAGAGAAAATCAACTCCCTCTTTTATGCGATAAAGTATCTTTAAAAATCGGAAAGTAAAACGGATACACTAAGACTTTAAAAAGAGTTTACTTTGTATGAGCAGCTTCTACAAAAAGGAGAAATGCAAATAACCAGTATGTACATTAAGATATGTTCACTGTCCCTTGCAATAAAAAAGATGGAATTAATGAGAATTAATAACAAAACCCTATCTGTTTTTCTTTACTACATACTTGACAAATCCAGGAAATGCTTGGAATAAAACAAACTTTTGTTGTAGGCCAAAAGACCCAAGGCTGTCTCAGCCTGTCTCAGCCTTGGTCCCCAGCATGCCCCCCCCTTGCGTTAATTCCAAGAACAGGTTTATGACAAAGAAGTTTTCGGGTCTCCTTGACCCTCTAGCCAAGGTTGGAACAATGGTGGAGTTGAAACAATGGTGAAAACTCACTCAAGCAGAGTTTCCTAGGCAACTGAGTTTCCCAAGCTACTGGGCTTTCCAAGTTGTCCCCATAGTTACTGAGTTACCCCTCTGAGCTGCCACACAGCTACCCCCTGAGCCAACTACCTAACTGTAACTCTGCCCTGTAACTGGCCACGTTCCTCTTTTGTATATGCTTGCTTTGCCACATCAGCACAAAAAGGGCATAGAAAGCTGCCTGCATTTCTCTTTGCCTCTGTTTGACCTTTGGGGCAGCAGTCAGCCTGTGCAGATGTAACCATGTGATTTGGGCTTTGCCCTTTGGGACAGCAGGTGTAAATAAATCATCACCATGTGATTTGAACCTAAAGTGGGGTCTGTAGATTCTTATGGGTGGCATAAGTTACAACCCTTTCTGATATATCACTATATTATAAATTTGAATCAATCTTATGTTGTGCAATTTTGCAATGCCCCAAGAATCTTTAAAAATTTCACAAGTCATTTTTTCTCTAGAAATACTTTTTTGGAGACTAGTCAGAGGTATTTTTTAGAGTTTGCATAAACCAAGATATCCACTAGCAGAGGTACAAATGAGTACAACATGGCCTATCCATATACTTTAATATATACTTTACTATGTTACTTAAAAGTATTTTCTGTATTTAATGATGTTGGTCACATTTTACTAAATAATTCAAAGTTAAAAAATGAGATATAATTATGTTTATATTTTTGTGATATGTGCTTAGTATTGTGAGTTGTGTATCCCTACAGAGAGGAAAGGGGGAGAGAGAGAAACAGAAGGAGGGAAAGAGGGGGGAGAGAGAGGAAAGGGGAGTTGGTGTGGGGGAGAAAGAAAAAGAGGGGAGATAATGCCAATCAAAAAACTCAGTTGCACAAAGAATGGAGTTTTATTTTTCTTTAATTCAAGCTAATATATATCTCTAAGCCCTGTATTTTATAACAAGGCCTTAATCTTTACCTTGGCTTTTTTTGTGAACCCCATTAGGATCATGCCCACATACCTGGGTGATTTCCATAGTACAAACGGGGTGTGAGAAAGGAACAGGGTTCATGTGTGGTTCAGGACTGATGACACTATAAAAGTCTCCAAATATTCTAAGTTCATGTGGCTTCTGACTCTATTCTACTTTTGGAGAGGCAAGTGAATAACTCCATCTCTACCACCCTCTTTCCTTTCTTTCTTTTTTTTTTTTTTTTGAGACAGAGTCTCACTTTGTTACCCTTATTAGAGTGCCATAGCATCACAGCTCACAACAACCTCAAACTCTTGTGCTCAGGTGATTTCTTGCCTCAGCCTCCTGAGTAGGATGGGACCATCAGCAGCCACTACAATGCTCAGCTATTTTTGGAGGCGGGGTCTCTCTCTTCCTAAGGCTGGTCTCGAATTCCTGAGCTCAGGTGATCCATCCACCTTGGTCTCCCAGAAAGGTAGGATTACAGGTGTGAACCACTGCACCCAGCCTCTACCACCTTCTTTCCAATATCAGATGTTGAAAGTGGTCAAGAGGCAAGATTGTCCTTTATTGGGTTTTACTTCTTTTTTGTTAACTATAAGAAGTCATTCATTTCATGGTTATTGTTTCTTTCTTTTATAATTTAGAATCTAAGACAGGGTCCTTAAAGATAATTACACATGATTTTTTCCCTACATATTCTAAAAAGTCAGAGAAATTATTATCTTTTTAAAAAAGCAAAAGAAGCTTCATTGACCTTTTATTTCCTCTGCCATCCCCCATGTTCTTTGTTTAGTTTTAACTAAAACTGCACTTTCAGTCAAGTTTAGTTTTAACTGCAGCACTTCAAAACTGTCTGTGATGTTTCTGAGCTGTGATTCCTTAGAGTCCATTTCACATCTCTGTATCAAAGGATGTAACAAAATGAGGAGCATAAATGTGTAAGCACATAGATATGAGTCACCACTTTCATAATCTGTCCTTGATTATAGATTTGTTTTGCATATTCCAACATAATACATTTTTTGTTTGTTTTATTAGTGGGCAGGCAATTTAAAAACTGGAAACCCAGGTAATTTCTCACTCAAAGGCTCATACTGTCAGGTGAATGGAGAGTTTACTTCAGGATTTCTTGTATCCCTGTAAAACATTCCGCCGTTCTGATGTTTGGCATTTGGTCTTTCCTCCCTGCTTGATCAGTTCTATTAATGGCTCGTCCTGCATTTACTGTTTTAAAGTGGAGGGCACAGCAATGGTGCCCCCCATCTTTAGACTATCCCCACACCCTCCTGTACTCACTGATGAGGAAAGATCCTCAAGAATTAATGAGGCTGTAAGGGCTTTACTTTCCACCAACAGCTGCTTAAAAGGGCTAGAAAACAGAAACCAGAACTTTATCATTATGGGAGCTCTGAGGGTTATACCTCAAATGTATAAAGAAAGAGAAGACAGAAGAGACAGCAGATTAATCTCTCAATCACCCTTCCTCCCTTTCACGCACTATAGACTGTTGTTCAAATCAGTCTTAGGAGAGCTGCCCCCAAGTGTCACAGCAATCAGCGGTGTTTGGATGGAGCTGTCACCAGCTGGGTACAGCATCCCTTTGTATTTGCTCTCCCTCCATCCCTGTTGCATCTCCCTTCCTCCTCTTTCTTATTTCCCCAGCCATGCTCCTTGCCACAGGCTCTGTGCCTCCGGCTCTGTCTCGTGTGGAGCTCATACTGCAGCGCCTCTTCTCTCCGAGTTTTCTACCTTCTGCGTGCAGCTGCAGAGAAGTAGGGGACAAGCTGCCTCTGCTGTTAAGAAACACAAATCTTCCTCTTTCCTCCCTTTCCCCAGATGCTTGCTCCATATATCTTTTTCTACTTCCCCCTCTGGGACCTATGTCTTTTGCTCAGAAGACAGAATTTCTGTGCATGAATTGATTCAATGAACAGCCTGCTGGAATAAAGAAAAAGAGAAAGAAGGAAAACAATGATTTATATATCAACACTTTTTTCCTGCTGCAAACGTGTACTAACAAATTGAGACACATAGAGGAGAAATAGGATTAAAGGACACAGAAACATACTCATTTTAAAGTTGTTTACTCTAGCTAGTTGAAGTGAATAGTATACGTTTTTATTTTTACCATTCCCACCTATTATATGACTTAAGTAATGACAATTTAAAACATCACGGATATTGCTACATTGTTTTGCTATGTTATAAGGAACAAACTGACAAGGAAATAAATAAGTCCCAGACTCTTAATTATGAAGAAAGTAACAATTAAATGTAGAATGCACATAGAATTAGACACAAAACAACAAAATATGAGTACAGATGTAGGGGAGAAGCAGGAGGATGGAATGCTAAGTATTAAATGGATAGTCATTCCCAATAGTTCACCCTAGGCCAGTTACTTATCTCCTTGTAATAGAATATATGTTAAAATAGATACCAATATTATGCTGGTTGTCCAATCAAAGATATTTACTTACTACTTACTATAAATTGAGTTTCTCTGATGTTCCAAATAACCAACAATATTAAACAGATTGTGTGCTCTATGGAGATAGATTTGGCCTATCTTTTGTTTATGTGTATGTCTAAACAGGAGGTATCTTGGTGGCCTTAGGAAAAGGTGGAAACTTGTATTAAAAATAATTTGGCATTGTGGAAACATATGACTAGCACAAATCATCGGATTTTACAGACCACTTCTCTTAAGAGAAAATGTACCAGTGTACTAGGGTAAAATGCCCCACAAGGAGTTCTTACTAAGAAAAATGGTAAAGTTTATGCTTTACCTGTGCTCAGAATAAGCACCTAATTTCACAGATAGAGATTATTTGGAGCATGGCTTCAGATTGCCCTGGGAAGCTTTTCTTGACTCTGAGGCAAAGCCAAATAACTAACCATATCAATTATAAGGACATACTCATTGGGGTTCAACCATAAAACACCAGTGGGTCACAGCCCCAGTTCACATAAGGAGTGGCAGCAGCACCAACCAGTCATTGACAATGAAAATCCAGTGGAACCAACGGTGAAATCACTACTGCTCTGTTTCCCTGGGCTTGAAAAATGGATGTCATTACCTCTTACAATAAGGAATTGGAAATAGACTTCAAGAGGAAAACTCTGGAATTCTCCCAAGAGGAAAACTCTGGAATTCTCCTAACAGGACAGATTCATGGTAGAAAGGGTGGGTTACTGCCATTAAGGCTTAATAAAAAAGAATCAATAGCAAAGGAGTAACCATCTTTAAACCATGATTTAATGAAGCAAGTCAAGAAGGTCGAAAGTGGACGCCTTTACGAGGATTGCGCTTTATAAATCTGTGTGTTCTGCTCCACTTTGTCCACACAGCATCCAGAAAATACGCTTACTAAGTAGACTCCAGTGGGTATTGATTCAAATAGTTAGGAACTATTTAATATAAATTTAAAAAAAAGTTTACTGAAAAAAATCACTATATCATAAAATAGTATGTTGAAGATATTAAAAAATACAGTTATCTCATCGCCTTCACAATAATAATCTTTGTTAATAGTTCCTTTATTTCTTGTGTCATTTTGCTCACTTTACTTTTACTTAACTATTCCTGAGAGAGAATTGAAATCTACTTATGTTTCTTTGAAACATCAATAATTAACTCTTTAAGTGGAGAAATGACTTATAATCGGCAGATCATATCTATTTCCTTATACATATTCCTTATAAATTCCATAAATTTTGCTTCTGAGTATATTATTTGAAGTCAGTTTATTAGGAATGCTATAAAAAAGTTTTAAGAATTCAGAAAACTTAACAGAAATTTAATTTCTCACAATTCTGGAGGTGGAAGTACAAGAGGCAGGTGTCAACAGAGGAGATTCCTTCTGAGGTCACTCTCTCTGCCTTGTAAATAGCTGTCTTCTTCCTTTGTCTTTCCATGGTCTAGCCTGTGTCCTGTCTGTGTCTTAAATTTTTTTTTTAAATAAGGACAATAATCATATTGGATCAGACTCTCCTGGAATCTTTTTAACTTAATTACCTCTTTAAAAACCCTACCTCCAAAAACAGATGCACTGTAAGGTACAGAGGGCTAAGATTTTAACATAAGAGTATTGAAGATACACAATTCTGCCCATAACAATGGGATAAACTTCTGGCTTCAGTTAATAAACTATATGACACTAGGCAAGTTACTACCTCTCCCTGATGTAAGTTTCATTATGTGCATATTTGAAATAAGTAGAATGAATATGTTACAAGGAAGAAAGGATAAAACAAATATAATCACTTTGCAAAGTACTTGAAATATATAAAATAGTTATAGGGTATTAGGAGAAGGGTGCATCTTCAAGTGAAAGGATAGCTTTAAACAGAATAGCACACAACATAGAGCAGGGATACTTTAACATGGGTACTCATATTACCATTATGCTCATTTCTATCCTCGTTATTGTCATTTTAAAATCAAGATTACCATATTGCTAAGAGAAGAGAATTCAGGATTTACATATAGTCTTTTGCCTGATGCATAATGGGATCATAGATTATATCCATCTTGTCCATCACTGCAATTGGAATATCTGGTGTGGTACATGACAGATAGGTATTCAGTAAATAACCATTGAGTAAATTGACAAATTTTCTTCTTTTGTACCCTTAATGGATCAGAATAAAAACATGTAAATATTTCTTGAAAAAATGTTCAATTTGTTTAATAATATTATTTAATCTACTTGGTATTAATGTGACCTATAAAACAAAATTACTGTCAAAATTGTTGAAAAATCTTAAAAAAGTAAAGTAAAAGTACACTGACAAATTTTCTAATGTTTATCCAAGTATCCTCCTATATACCAAAACCTTCTACTTTATTTAAGACTATTCAACTATTTTGCCCTTATCCACTGGGTAGTATAAGGCCTTTCATAGAAATTTGTGCTATCATTTTCTAGACAAATGTGAGTACTTTGAGTGGTTTAACCCCTTAAAAACTTATAATACTCATACCTACCTCAAGTAAATTATACACATTTGATTCCTTTCTATGCATGGATCTACATCCATGTATTCAACCAACTGCAGATCAAAAATATTCAGGAAAAATAAAAAATAAATGTACACTACAACAATAAAAACAATGCAAATTTTTAAACCATATATAACAACTATTGACATAGCATTTTCATTGTGTTAGCTACAATAAGGTGTTATAAGTAATCTAGAGATGATTTTATTTTATTTTTATTTTTTAAATTAATTATTAAATTAGAATTTTGTACATTGATGCATTTATGGGGTACTGCTTCAATATACAATAAATACTTACCTTGAACTAAGTAATCCATCCATCACAATTATACTCATTTCTTAATAGTTTTGAAATGTACCATTGCATCATGCACATTAGGAGAGGTTCCCCCAAATATCCCCCCTCCCCTCCCCCTCTCTCCTCTTCTATTCTACATTCTGGACTATAGTTATATTTTGACATTCATATGAGTGTGTAGATGGCTATATATTGAGTTCATAGTAGTATTGAGTACATTGGATACTTTTTTTCCCATTCTTGAGATACTTTACTAAGAAGAGTATGTTCCAGCTCCATCCAGGTAAACATAAAAGATGTGAAGTCTCCTTCTTTTTTATGGCTGCATAGTATCCCATGGTGTACATATACCACAATTTGTTAATCCATTCATGGTTCGATGGGCACTTGGGCTGTTTCCATATCTTGGCTATTATGAATTGGGCTGCAATAAACATTCTGGTGCAAATATCTTTGTTGTAAAATAATTTTTG
Source organism: Arctocebus calabarensis (assembly GCA_963573935.1). Taxonomy (NCBI): domain Eukaryota; kingdom Metazoa; phylum Chordata; class Mammalia; order Primates; family Lorisidae; genus Arctocebus; species Arctocebus calabarensis. The sequence goes on from CAUYON010185779.1 coordinate 15,538, forward strand.
ATCATCTGAGTATATACCTAGTAGAGGAATTGCAGGATTGAACAGTAGGTCTACTTTTAGTTCCTTAAGTGTTCTCCAAACTTCTTTCCAAAAATATGTAGAAGGACATACATGGTTATATGAAAATAATAAAGGATTTTAACAGCCCTGAATATTTCTGTCCATGAAGGTCCTGAAACCAATTCATCGTGGGTGTCAGGGGATGACTGTAATCTTTTGAACCAAATAAATGAGTTGGCATTTATCTGTCCCACTGACATAGTTGGATGGATCCTCCAATCAGAAAATAAATAAAGAAACATGAGACTTATATGAGACTCTAGAGCAAGTGAGCCCAACAGATATTTACAGAATATTTTATCTCTGAACTAAATATCCATTCTTCTCATTAGGACACAGAACATTCTCCCATATTGATCACATCTTAGGCCATGAAACATGTCTCAACACATTAAAAAAAAAGTAGAAATTATACCATCTATCTTCTCAGGGCACAGTAGGATTAAAATAAAAATCATCTCCAACAGAATAATAAATTCTACCCAAGGTCATGGAAATTAAACAACCTGTTGTCAAATGATTATTGGGTCAAGAAGGAAATTCAGATGCAAATCATGAGATTCTTCCAACTAAACAACAAAGGGGACACAAGTTATAAAAAACTGAGATTCAGTAAAAGCAGTTCTAAGAGGAAAATTCATAGCCTTAAATGCCTACATCAAAAAGATAGAAAGATCACAAATTAATAATCTAAAACCTTCCCTTAAGGAATTAAAAAAGGAAAGGCAAACCTATTTCAAACCAAGCAGTGGGAGGCACCTGTGGCTCAGTGAGTAGGGTTCTGTCCTCATATACCGAGGGTGGCAGGTTCAAACCTGGCCCCAGCCAAACTGCAACAACAACAACAGAAAAATAGCCGGGCATTGTGGCAGGCACCTGTAGTCCCAGTTACTTGGTGGGCTGAGGCAAGAGAATCACCTAAACCCAAGAGCTGGAGGTTGCTATGAGCTGTGACACCACAGCACCCTACCAAGTGTGACAAAGTGAGACTCTGTCTCTAAAAAAAAAAAAAAAAAAAAGACAGAAAAAAAAAAGCAGAATTAAATGAAATAAAAAAATAATTATACAGAAGTTTAATGTAACAAAAAGTTGGTTCTTGAAGACTTTTTGCTAGATTAACCAAAATAGGAGAGAAAAAAAGTTCAATTAGAAGTGAAAAAGCAAGTATCATAAATGCTATCACAGAAATATAAAACATCATTTCTGAATAATATAAAAAACTTTATGAACATAACCTGGAAAATGTTGAGAAGATGGATAAATTCTTGGAAACACACACTTCCCTAAGCTCATCAGAAATAAATATAACTTTCAAACAAATAAATATCTAGTAAAAATATTGAAGCAGCAATGAAAGATGTTTTATCATCAACAACTACAAAAGTCCCAGACCAGATAGTTTTAGAGCTAAAATTTATTAGACCTATAAAGAGGAACTGGTACTTATGTTGCAATATTATTCCATAACAATGGAGTAATCATTCTGTTAAATAATTCAAATGGAATTCCTCCCAACTCTATGAAGCCAGTATCACCTTGATACCAAGGCCAGGAAGATACATAACAAAGAACACTACAAAACAATATCTGTTATGAATATAGATGCCAAAATTCTGAATAAAATGCTAGTAAACTGAATTCAGCAGCACATATAAAAACATCCTGCATAAGCAAGGGGACTTTATCCCAGAGATGCAAGGACTGTTCAACATGCATAAATCTATAAATGTATTTCGCCATTAAACAGAAGCTAACACAAAGACCATATGATCGTCTACATACATGCACAGAGAGCATTTTACAGAACCTAACCCCTTTTTATGGTAAGACTCTTAACAAAATAGTTATAAATGGAATATACCTCTAATTATAAAGTACATATATTATAAACCACAGTCAATATCATATTGAACATGGAAAAATTGAAACCATTCCCACTTAGGTCTGGAACTAGACAAGGTTGCTCACTTTCACCAGTTGTATTCAACATATTACTAGAAGGGCTAGGCAGAGAAATCCAATAAGAGAAGGAAGTCAAGGATATCTAAACGGGGACAGAAGAGGTCCCCAACTATCACTCTGTAGTGACAAAGTAATGTTATATCTAGAAAATCCCAAAAGTTCTGCCAAGAGACTCTCAGAATAATTAATAAGTAAATTCAGCAGAGTCTCAGGATAAAAGAAAAAGAAATCAATGTACACAAATCAGTACCATTCCTATCCACCAACAAGAGTTAAGCTGAAAATCAAAGACCTTTCACAATGGAAAGATATTAAAAAACCCCCCAAACCCTAAGAGTATATTTAACCAATGAGATATATGACTTATTTAACTAGGAAAAATATGAATTACTGAGGAAGGAACTTACTAAGGATGTAAACAAATGGAAAAATATAACATGCTTATGGATCAGTAGAATCAATATTGTTAAAATGTCTATACTACTTAAAGTGACCCACAGACTCAGTGGCAATCCAGCATTCAACTACTGATGTAATTTTTTGCGTATTTAGAAAAAATAATTCTATGTTTCATATGAAACCAGAAAAGAACTTGAATAGCCAAAGCAACCTTATGTCAAAAAGACAGCACCATTTTAACCAGACTTCAAGCTACGCTGTATGGCTACAATAACCAAAACAGCCTCTTACTGGGATAAGAACAAAGACATAGAGCAATGAATCAGAAAAGAAAACCCAGATATAAAAGAATCCTCATATTTCTGTCTAATCTTTGACAAAGTAGATGACAACACTGGGCAAAAGCATCTCTGTTCAATAAATGTTTCTGGGAAAATTGAATAGCCACAAGAATAAGAATGAAGCAAGATCGACATCTGCCATTACTCACAAAATGAATTCATTATGGATAACAGATTTAAACCTAAGGCATGAAACTATAAAAAATTCTAGAAGAATTCTACACAGCCAAAGAAACAATCAACTGATGATAGGTAACCTCCAGAATCAAAGATCATATTTGCATCCTATATATCCAAGAAAATGCTGATAACCAGAATTTATAAAGAACTCCATAAAATCAGCAAGAAAAAAATCAAACAACCTCATAAAAATGTGCAAAAAAGACATGAACAGAAACCTTTCCAAAGAAGATGAACAGGAGAATACACGTAAGAAAAAATGCTCAATATCTCTAATCATTGGGGAAATACAAATCAAAAGCACAACAAGGTACCACCTAACTCCAGTGAGAATATCCTTTATCAAGAAATCCCAAAACAGCTTGTGTGAATGTAGAAAGAAGTATTTAAACATTGTTAGAAGGACTACTAACTAGTACAATCTCTATGGAAAGTCAGATGGAGAAAATTCCAAGAACTAAGAGTAGATCTACCGCTTGACCCAGTATTAATCCTATTGGGTACTTACCCAGGGAATCAAAAAGTCTTTCTATCAAAAAGACCAAAAAGACATCTGTTTATGCAAATGTTTATTACAGTAGAATTCATGACCGCAAAGATGTAGAAACAACTTAAATGCTCATCAGTACATGAGTGGATCAGCATATGAGTAAATAATGTGTATTATGTATAACATGGTGAATACATAATGTATATTATGTGTAAAAGGGTACATATATAATGTATATTATGTATAATATGGTACATGTATAACATGGAGTACTACTCAGCCATAAAAACAAACGGTGAACTATTGCCTTTTGTAACTATTGTCTTTTGTGACAACCTGAATGAAACTAGAGACCATTCACCTAAGTGAAGTTTTAAAAGAATGGAGAAAGAAACACTGCCATGCACTCACTATTGAACTGGAAGTAATGGATCAACACTCATGGGAAGCAAGTGAGTGGGACGGGCCAGGATTGTGTGTGTGTGTGTGTGTGTGTAAATTCACACCATATGGATACAAAGCACACTATCCATGTGAGGGGAACACTTATCACTTTGATTCAAACTGTACAAAAGCAATTCATGCAACCAGCAGATTTGTATCCCCTACAATATACTGAAATAAAAAATAAAATAAAGTAAATTTGGTAAAACCTAAGTAAGTTGGCATTATATTTTATTTACCTCTGATTGAAAACAATTGCTGTTGGCATTCAGATAGTTGCCTGCAGTTTTGGTCTGGGTGTGCCCTTCACCAAAGAATAACCAGACTCCCAAAAAGGAAGACAAGCATAAAACAAAGTAAGTTGAAGAAGAGAAAGATAGGATTACAGAGCAACATATAGGTTTACACAGCAAGGTACATTCATTGTAGGCCCCAAATGCTTCCCTTTGTAACAACAAAGGAAGGCTTTGGTTATAGCCTGAGATTCTGGGTTTTTTTGTTTGTTTGTTTTTGCTTTTGTTTAGTTTTGCAGTTTGGCCTGGGCTGGGTTTGAACTCACAACCTTCAGTATATGGGTTTGGCGCTCTACCCATTGAGCCACAGGTGCTGCCTGCCTGGAGTTCTGTTTTATACTTTCTTGGCCTACCTCACAGTTCAAAGGTCAACTTGGTCACCCTGGTACCACTAGTCTTACTACACATGGGAGCCCCCCATAAGTCTTTCTAAAAGTTCCTTGGTGAGGGCAAGGGGAGGTTCAGGAGGTCTGAACCACAAAGTAGAAATGTATATTTAAGCCAATGACATGAAAATTAGCCTTAAAGTTGTCCTAGATCATCTTTCATGTTCTAGATCATCTTGTCTAAGGGGCTAGGGAGTCCTTCGCATCCTTTGCGCTCAGCACACTAAGTTCTGATTGGTAGACTGGTAGGGTAGTGCCTTGTCCCCAGGTGTGAGCAATCACTAAGGGCAGCATTGGAACGGGGCAGCACTAAGATGGGGATCTTGTTCTTTTGTTTGTTCTTTTTCTCTAGGTGAGCCCGAATCAAAACTACCTACCTAACATAACCACTGGATAAATAATTTTCTACTCGAGTGAATTTTATGCCTCTAATGTTTCATACACAATTTGGAGCTTCCAATACCATTGATTGAATTCTTGCTTTAATATTGAGAAACAATCTTTTCATTTCTATGTTATTATTGAGGAGCTCCAAAGATTTAAAAGAATCACTACTTTACTAATTGAAGTGAGAGACTGAAGTTATATATTTTTTTCTCCCGCCTTAAAATTTGAGATATACAAAAATAAACAAAGCATTTGGTGAAGAAAAGAACAATAGAAAACCAGAGAAATTAATTCATTTCTAAAAGGCTTAAGGCAGGCAAGTGGATAGTGAGTGACACATTACAACATTATTAGCTTCACCAGGAAGAAGAAATTGAGAAAGTGAGTGAAGGTGAAATTATTTCTTCCATGTGGAACCCTGGTAACACTTCAAGCTTGAAGTCAGTAGGTTCAGTCAATGGGAATGGGCTGGTTAAATTTTTGAATAATAACAGATATAATGGTACCAATGGCATTGGCCTACGGCTTATAGCAGGTATTTCCTTTCTAAAGACTATAAGTAGGATTTAACTTCTAGTGTGGGCCGTGGCACTTTAGACTTAAGCCAGTTTGGGAAGACAGGGTGAGAAGTGGAGAAAGCATGCATCTGTGCTCCCAGAGAAAACATCATAAAGTAAAGCCCATCAGTTGGCACAGTTCTCAGACGTAAAGGTCAAGTTTCAAGCTTCTCATTTAGGGAAGAGGCCAAATGGGGAATTCCACGATACAGTAGCAATTTCAACCAAGCCTTTATAGTAACCAAAATGTTGTTTTTCCTTTTAAAATATGAAAAGGTAAATAAACAATTTTATGCACAAGAGAAATTCAACAACACAAAAGACAACTAATCTTAGGGCAGTGTAAAATAATTCAGGAAACTTCTTTTATTCTAATTAGAATTTTAGAGATATTCATGAAATATCTATAGATTAAGAGGACACTTTGGGAAAAGTATATTAGTGACCAAGATAGTACTTTTGGAATTTAAGATAAGATTGTTACAGTAAGATATTTATTCAAGAGCATGGAAGTAAAATTATAGGAACATTGCCACAATATATAGTACAGAGGGAAATTTATCACATTTGAAAAAAACGAAATTACATGGTGAAATATTAAGACATTTGCAGGTTTTCTAAATAGATGATTCAGAAAAAGAGAAAAAAACAAAATTGAATTTAAAAGTAAAATTAAGAAATTTTCAGAGAGAAAAAAAAACTTCTGATTGAAAGATCTTACTGAGTTCCAATTAGAACATAATAGAGATTTTGACACTTTTTTCCCCCGGAAAATTTATAACACCAATGATATATATTTTTTTAAGTAACAGTTCAGCAAATGATAAAACACAGATATTCTACCTGACATTTTATCAATAGTAGCTTTTAAAAAACAATAAAATGATTTCCTTAAAAATCTTTGTGGAAACATGATATTGAACCAAAATCTTTACCTTGATAAGAAATTATTTAAAATGTGAGAGCAAGAGAAAGGTATTTTCATATTTAAGCCTTTAAAACACTGATGCAGTTCTAAGACAAAGTGATGGAAGACAGAGAAAGAGAGAGAAGGAGAGGGAGAGACTTTATTAAATAAAAATTAAGTACAGGAAAGAGAATTACAAAGAGTGATGTAATTCAGAAATACGAGGAAAGAAAAGCATTAAGAAAAATGGCTCCACATAAGGACAAAGAGTCCCAGGTCGAGAGAAAAGCATATTCAAGGAAAGAACAGATATGCTGTTGAACTTAATTAAAATAATGATCTCAGTCATTGCTATTGTCCTTCCTAATATCTTGTCCTTTTCTCCTCTAATAACAGAAGTTTTACCTCAACACATGCTATTCCTTGCCACAAACTGTGGTCATATAATCAATTTTTGCTCAATAGATCACAAAAGATTAATAATAGTATTAAGTAATTTCACTGTACATACAATTTTAAATGCTTTAAAAATGGTACCTCATTTAAATTCCACATTATCTATATATAGTATATATTGTTATTATGTAAATTTTACAAAGGAGTTATAATATCCAAAAGTTAACAGTAAAATTACTAAAATTATATTCTATCTGCAACTCCTTGGTGTTATACTCAAAAGGCAAAGTTCATACCCTTTTGTTTTACCCCATTACCTCAGTCCCAATGTTTGGAATGTGGTTATTATGGTGCAGAGGTTGGAAGGGCACATCAGTTAAGATGTTATCACATAAGAACACAATCAGGAAACTTTAATTGGATATACTTAAAAATGTACATTATTTTGTAAAAATCTAACTACTATTTAGTGATAATTTCAAAAAGGGAAAACTATATCTTAATTTTGGAATTAACTAATCTTTTAATGACTTCGTTTTATGTGCTTTTTGTTTTAGAAAGCTTTTGAATATTTGGTTGCAACATGGAGGTCCACAGTTTTAGTTGATCCTCTTGATTGGTGTCACTCATTTTGACCTGGATAGGTATCTTGATTCGGATTTGGTAAGGAAGTGTACATTCACAGCAATAAGTAGTTGAAAAGCTAGAAAGCATTTTGGGGGGATGTTGGCAAAGGTATAGGAATTCTGCTGGATTTTTCCATATTTAATTGGATATTTCTTAACCTAAACCAATAACTTTAAGGTGTCATTTAATGAGAGCTCAATCAATTTCATCTGCAGTTCTTTAGAGCCCATGGTGACATCAACTGAAGATGCTGAAATGCTAATTTGAATGTGATATCATGGTTCTCAAAGTCTGTGAAACTTTCATTGTATTCTCCAATTAATAGTTTTATAATAGCTACATATTCTTCAAATTATTAGCATTTATCATCCTGCTCATCAATTACCTTTGCTAACTGGGGAAAATGATTATCCAAAATTTCCTTTAGTAAAAAACATATTTTGAACACAGGATTTTTGCCACAAATCACATGTAGACTTAGTTTTACCTTGCAAAGAAATATTTAAATTATTTTGATTTGACAAGATATCACATAGGAATGCTGTCTTCCTATAAAAATTTTCTTCTAATTTGAAGGGGTTTTGGCATGACGAGTGAGAGGCTTGTGCCGGGGTCTGTGCTGGTGGACTGAGGCACTCAGGGAGGAGTCCTTGGGAGCAAACCTAAGGTTCATATTTATTATCATAAATCAGGAAGAAGTAGATAAAAGCTACTCATCAGACACCAGCACTGATAAGGGGGACATGGACAAGATCACATGTAATGTCTTCGCCTTATTTTTACAAAGTGTTAGCCTTGAGCATGACCTTTGCTTCCAGTGTCAAGAGATCTTTGGAATCTAGAGAAACTTTATTGCCACACCTCACATAGACATTCTTCCTCGGAGGTCAGTTTTCTGCCCTTCTGCACATACACAATTCAGATGCCATTCTTGTGACTATTTAGGTATCTCAAGCAGAAAGTAAATCTACCTCAAGGTCAGGGTATAATTTTCATACAGCAATGATTCACATTGCTGATTCTGTTCTTCATAATATTTAAATATATGTTCTTACAGAGATAAAATGTTGTCTATCCCTGTCCCTGTGATGGCCAACATACTTTAGAATGGTCAGGCAAATCTACACTGAGTACCCTATCTTTCGACTCTAGCATGTTAAGAACCTAAGGGTGAGGTGTTACATTTGCATAAATATAGTTACCAATACTTAAAAGTTGTTGCAAATTACCATTTAAAATATTTGCTTTAGCCTAGCGATCTTGCTGATGCAAGATATAATGAAAAGAAATGAGATCATCTGGAATAGTTAATATTTTTTTAATCTATACAATAAACCCTTCATGTTTTCCTGTCATGGAATGTGCACTGTATGTGTATACACTCTCTACATTTACCAAATTCAGTCCAACTTCATGGTATTTATCTTGAAATTTGTTGAAGATATATATTCTCTGTTTTCTAATCTCAAGAGTACCCAAATCAAGTATCCTTTCATTGCAAACAAAAGAAAATAAAAGAAAACAAAACAGAACAAAACAAAAAACCTGTTGTAGCCCAAATGAAGTATAAAACCTATGCCGAGTCAGTATTATCAGTTGGTTCATCCAAAACGAGTGAAAAATGTATTGTTTTGTTTGGAAGCATTGCATGAAGTTGTTCTGTTAAGTGGAAGGCTAATTCATGCTGTTGTATGATTCTCCCTGAAAGAGGCACTTATTTGTACTTTGAGACATTGTGAGGGTCTAAGCATCCTACAACTTCCACAATTTCTACATCACTAACTGGCTTTTCCTTTCACCTGAATATATAAGCTACTTTATATGTTGCTTCAGTGGCATTATGTTCAGGGCCGATTGCTCCTTGAAAGACTTGTCTTTGCAGGTGGCACCTGTGGCTCAGTGAGTAGAGTGCTGGCCCCATATACCCAGGGCAGTGACTTTGAACCCCGCCGTGGCCAAACTGTAACCAAAAATAGCTGGGCATTGTGGCGGGTTCCAGCTACTCGGGAGGCTGAGACAAGAGAATCGCCTAAGCCCAGGAGTTGGAAGTTTCTGTGAGCTGTGAAAAAATTGGAAAGACTTGTCTTTGCTTTTGCTTTTCACCTTTTAATTTCTACAATACAAGCATCCACATCTCTCCCTCTAATCTAAAATATATGTGGTCTCTTTGAGTGTTATAATTGTGACAAGGATTGAATTTCTTCAATGTTGATATTAAAGCATCACAAGGCAAGCAAATCACTTTATCTTTAGCAGAAATAAGATAATATTCTCAGTCCTCACTAAAACATGTTTTCTTCCTTCAGCATTTTTTTGGTCTTCACTGACATTATCACTGTTAAGGAGCCAGAGTTAGAAATACTGTCAAACTGGGCAATTATTCACAAACTCTGATGTCCTTTTGACAATGGAGCACCGTTGTCAAAAGCTGATGAAAGACCGATGTACTCATCCCCATAAACTCTTGCTAGTCAGCCTCAGGTGGTAGTAGCTCCAGTCAAGCAGGGGAGGCTAGAACTAAAAGTTGAATGCAGCAGTTGTCAATTTAGGCTTACTAATGCTGTAATTGTGCTGGCCAATCTGGGAGTATTCTTTCATTGAAAACTTAATTTATTCATTGGTATTTTAAATACATATATTTTGGTGGGGGTTTGCAGTGTATGACACACCTCTTGGGGGCAGAACTCAATTATTATGAAAGCAATCACTGTAACCTAACTCTTTATAAAGAGTAAATCCCAATAAATCCCAAAGGTTAAAAATAAATAAATGCATCCATTTAAAAAACAAAACACAAACATAAAAGGTAAACAAAAATGGATTTACAATGGTAAAAGTATTTTTTCTGTAAAATTTGGATTCCATTAAAAGACCACACTTAAGAACCTAGAAAGTCACATGTAGCCTTAAGGCTGCAGGTTCCCTACCCCTGTGACAGTAGCTGGTACAACTATCTTAGACCACAAGATGCAAGTACAATGATGAATAAAGAAGAAGATTAAGACAAAAAGAACCAATGTTACTAAAACCATGCAGTTGGTATATTAGCCCTTTGCCCTTAAAAGTAGACTATTAGTTACTAGATTACTATATACAATTACTGTATAATGATGTTAACAAAAATGGATATAACAATATAATAATAGCATATGATTCGTCTATCAACTACAAAGGAAAACAATTAGAAATTTTATGGAAAATCTGGTTCAGAATCATGTTGCTAATATAAAGCAAATAAAAATATGGGCTTGTTTTAAAATGTATGGAATACAAAAACACAAGAGAGAAATCTTCTCACTTAAAATCTATCCCTATTTGCATCAATGAGCATATCTGAATAATAAAACATAAAGTACATTTGCTTTTGTATTGGGCCAGTCACACTATTTTTTCCTGTAATGAGTCATACTTCAAAGCTGTTTTTTGGTCTAGACTAATAAACACAGCATGAGGACAATGTATTATAGACTTTATTATACATAACAATTATACAAAAGAAAGGCAAAGTAACAAAAAAGAAATAGCTAGAAGACTTTAGAAGGGAGAGGGGCCTAGTAAATAGTAAGAAATTTAAGAGTGTAAATTTCTTATTTAAAAATGAGACAAGGTATAAGTACTGCTTTATAGTTGATTTAACAAGAGAAAGAGACATAAATACATTATACAAAAGATTCAATAAAGGAAATTAAGAAACAAGGAGATGTTTAAGGAAGGGGAATAGTGCTTATTTATATTTCCCTTTTTTAATAGTAGCTAATTCATTTTTTTCAATAGTTAGTTAAAATTGTCTAAAATGACAAAGAAATGTTTCAAAATTGTATGATGCAGAGAATCAATGAACACTAAAAAAATGAGAAAGTTAAAATTTTTGCTACCGGTCAGTGTCACTGAGGATGAAGGAGAACACAACTTACATAATACTTATTTTTTATCATGTAGGTACATTTAAAATCTAAATACATCTCAACATACATTTATGTAACAAGGACATCTTAGCTTAAGGACTAAGAATTACATACAAAGAAGTGTATCATTAGGCAATTTCTTTGTCATGTAAATGTCACAGGTTTTACTTACACAAGGTGACATTTCTTAATTTATATTTACTTTTCACATGAAAACCAGATGTCCAAGCACCATTACTAAGTATCAATCATTTCCCCTGCTTGATCTTCAATGCCAATATCAAGTACTAGAGATCAGGTTATGCGTATGCTTTGCTATCATCTTATGGAACCACTGTCATATATGCAGTCCTTGACCAAAACATTATTAATTATTGATATTATTAATTACCACAATAATATATCAATGACAAAGGAATCCAGGATTTCAAGGTGGACTAGCGACATTGGCTGCCAGATCATTTCAGAATAAAGGGAAGTTTTAGACAAAAAATAAAAATAAACATAAACATAGTTTGGGTATATTCTGAGGGAACAGTGTCAGAAAGTTCCAGCGCTTCCATGGGAAGAAGTTGCAAAGCAGAATAAGGAGGAGGATATCTGCCCAGATCAACCGCTGAGAGGCTTTCAGCGCAGCGAGAAGGGTAGAAGCGTGTTTCTTTCTCCTTTCCCCACACCTTTCTAAGTCAGGGGGCTCCCCAGCTGCTGGAGAGTATTTCTCCCCACCCCACCCTCCCCCAAGCCCGCTGCCATCAGAGGATAACACAGCTTCTTGAGGGTGAAGGCAAAGCACCAGGGTGTGGCCAGCCTCCCTGGGGCCACCCCCACCAATGCAGAAGCAAGCTGAGGTGGTGGTGTTGTCCTGCTTGTCCCCCATGGCGTGCCATGTCCTTCCTGGGAGCCTTGGCTTCTCAGTTTTTTGTGTCAGCTGTTCCCACACAAACATTTCCCAACTTTGGCTCAGACTGAAGGACTTGCATGACCCCAGAGCTTAGGCTCTGTGTGGGATAATTCTAAAGAGTTTAATGTCACTTTGACACAATTTGGTTATTTCCTATTTTAATTTTTTTCTGTAGAGTATCTCCTAGTAGTGCTTCCTATGAGTAGTTTCAGGTTATGCATTTTTGCATAAATATTCCAGAAGTGATGTTGAATTCTTAAGTACATTCTATCAGAAAGGCATACAGTTTCACTTTGTTCCATTACTACGAATGTTTACTTCAACCACGTTAGCATAGTGTCTAAGACTCGGATTCTTCAGTGTTAATATTAGATTCTTTATAATTAATAATTTTATGTATGTAGTTTAAAACTGTGTAAATATCAGCTTTCTCAGAAAACAATTATTTCGGGATCTTTCATTTACTTATACCAGACATATTCTTTAAATCAGACATATTGTTTTCTATTTTCTTCACTGGATTGTAATCAATGACAATCATACTTTTGTACCATCAGGAATTAGTTCTAGGGTCTCCCTCATGTACAAAAATCCATGGATTCTCAAGTCCTTGTTAAAAAATGGCATAATATTTGCATACAACCTAGGCACATGGTCCATATGCTTCAAATGATCACCAGATTATTAGTAATGTCCAATGGAATGTAAATGTTACATAAATAGTTGTTATACATACTAAGTTTTTTTTTTTGATCTGAGGTTAATTGAATACATGGACGTATTTATCTCAAAGTTCGAATTGCCCTAAATATTGCCAGTGGCAGGTTTTTCAAGCTGACTTCTTTGCCCTTCAATCACATCCCCACAGTATTTTTTAGAACATTATTACCTTCTGACACAAAATGATATTTCCGATATCAACTTGTTACTTCTCCTACCTCAGACTTAGAATCAGACATTTCTCCAAGGAGCCTTTCCTTTGGCAGAAAGTGGAATATAGAAACTAAGACTTTAGGCAATAGGTAGACACAATTCTACAGTAATTTTGCTGTGCTTAGTCCCTCTTTCTCCAGGAACAATAAATGTTATTTATCTATATCTACGTTTCCAAACACATACATTTGAGTCCATCTCTGTGTGTGTGTATCCACAAGTCCACACTATTATCTCAAATTTGATACTTACTGCATATAACATTTAGCTGTTCTGAAACCTCACCTATGCACCAGTAAAATCTTACAATCATTTAACAAAAACATTTTTTTCTTTGAGACAGAGTCTCACTCTGTTGCCCTGCGGAAAATGCCATGGTGTCATAGCTCACAACAACCTCAAACTCTTGGGCTTAAATGATTGTCTTGCCTCAGCCTCCAGAGTAGCTGGGACTACAGGTGCCTGCCACGACGCCTGGCTACTTTTTTGCTGCAGTCGTCATTACTGTTTGGCGGTGCAGGCTGGGTTTTAACCCACCTGCCTGGGTGTATTGGCCAGCACCCTAACCACTGAGATACAGGCACTGAGTGTAGCAAAAACATTTGAAATAATTTTTATTTATGTCAGAATAAAAAAATGACAATTATAATCAATGTTAGTTGAAAGCACACAAGTTTCAGTGAGCAGGTAACGAATTTCTTCATATTTACTTAATCACAACTTATATAAGTATATATAGTTATTATTTTCAGACATTTAATTTGCATATCCTTTCTTGTGAAGAATCTGTAAAAATATAGAATGTTTGATTCATTTTATAATAAGTTAGTATATGAAGCCTCAGAAACTAAACATACACAATGATAGAAAATTACAGCATGAATTGTTTTTTACATCTTCATCATTTGAATCTTTTACTTTATTTGCTTGTTTGAGAGAAAATACACAATTTTATGTAATGTTTGTTTCATTTTACATAGATATTGTGTTCAATGAAGGGACTGATTATTATCTTCTCCTAGTACTTTTCTGTAATTCTTTAACAACAAATCCAGTGTTTTAAAACTATAATTATATTCTAATTTGATTTAAATAAAGCCGTCTGAATGCAGTTTTTATTTCTTCCTTTAGGGATAAAAAAGTACAAAAAAGTGTTTAGTAATGATGTAGCTCCCAATGTTATTATATTTGTAGTTTGTTTTAACATTCAGTCTTATTATGATTTCATATACCATGGTGTTTTCAAATATCAAAAGGAGTATTAATAATTATCTTAACTATTTCAATAATCAATTCAAAATGGTCCTTTCGTCCAGGCGTGGTGGCTCAAGCTTGTAAAGCATTCTGGGAGGCATAGGCAGGCGGATTGTCTGAGTTCTTGAGTTGGAGACCAGGCTGAGCAAGATCGAGAACCCATCTTTAGAAATAGCTGGGTGTTGGGGTGGGCATCTGGCAAGAAACTTGCTCGAGACCAAGAATTTGAGATTGCTGTGAGCTATGTCACCACAGCACTCTTCCAAGAAAAACAAAGTGAGACACTGTCTTGAAAAAAAAAAAGAAAAAATAAAACAAGAAAAAGAAAGAAGAAACCCAATATGGTCCCTTTAAGGAAAAATAAAAGTGTTGCTAACCACAATAGAAACTGAAAGACTAAAATAAACTTAGAATTCTGTTGTACACTCTCTAAAGTTTAAATATTATGTTTAGAAATGATAGTAGTACATCTTTTATGGATTTTATGAAGTTGAGATATTATTAATTCATATATGTCTAAACTTCAAGTATAGTTTTGCTCATTGTTTTCCCATATGTAGGGGATTTTTAGAAAGCGTCTTCCTGCTGCCAGAATTATTATTCTAAAATACTTTATGGTTAACCTATCTTAATCTCCATCTGCAAAAATCATACTTTGTCAAATATTCCTTTTCAAATTTCTCTTCTCTAGGAATTCTTAGTGTTCTCTTTTATTTGAACTCATGCGTGACAACTCACAGTTTAGCAACCACCTGTTCTTTATGAGATTTATTACTTATTTCCTCAATTGAGACTGATCATAACTTGAATTTTGGAAAAATTTAATGTAGTCCATATAAAGAAAAAAACACATGCTTTAATGGATTTCATATAAAGATTTGCTCGGCCAAAAGTTGAAGTAATGCATAATAAGTCTCTGTAATTATTCTTATTCCACCAACTCCTCTACCTGTAGAAACCATCCTCTACAAAAACAACTTAAAATGTTGCCCCTTCCACACTTATGTGAATTGAAATAGAAGCTCAGGAGGCAAAACACTTTCAGGCTGTGGTTTAAAGAATTCTATGGCACATCTTGATCTAATCACAAAGTTCTCAAAACTATGAAGCTCGTGGTAAGTAGAAAGAAAAGAGACTGAACCAACTGGGATAAATAGAGTATGTAGAAAAGAATTTCCTGTAAAAAGAACTTACTTTTTACTCTGTCTTTGATTTTTGAAAGAACTAGAGATACTAAATTATATGAATCAATACACAGTAAGAGAACAGAAAGTTACCTAAATATAACAATTTTTGCTATTTCATTAGACAAATATTGACATGTGTTGGAATGAGACATATGATATTCAGAAAACATATTTAAAATTAAAATAGTATAATTTTATAGTAAAATGTGAATTATATCTCTTTATGTTCCATGTGCTATCATAATCAGTTAGATTCTGGAGAGTGTATGTGTTGGGGGCGGGGGGAGAGAGAGAAGGAGAGAGGAAGAGAAAGAGCTACTTATTTTTTGGAGTTTATTTTCCAAGTGATATTTAACATCTCCAACTCAAATTTTGTTATAAGTTTATATTCTGTTATTTGTATGGCAATTGAAATAGAATTATCATGATGGCCTAAAAATGTGAATACTCATTTATTTCCCATTTTTTCTTCATCTACTTGGAACTTTAATGAGAAGATATCATTTTAAAACCCATAATTATAAAGCTAAATTGTCAACCAACTCACCATGATATTTCAGTACACATGGAAAAAGTGTAATTAAGAAGGAACTTAAAAAAAATCTTATTCTTAAGTATCTTTTTCCTAATTCTATAATTCATAATAAAATGTTGTGTCAGTGAGATACATCCACTGATGGAAATTTTCCATGTATATCAACTGACGTCCTTAAATATCCTTTTCTTAACTGTATAAATTTAAATATATTTGTATATTATAAAAATTAAGATAAACATATACTTATTTTACATTGCTAGTTCCAGAACAGTAATGAACATCAGTCGATCCCGCTTTCACATTTAACACACTAAAATCTGAGTGCTCTAAATACTGCCGGCTGTACTGGGACTATGGCTTATTTGTGCATGGAAAACAACAGTCCCTGAGAAGTCATTCGACTTTTTGTCCGTTTCTATTCTTTAAGTAGCTCTCTCCTTGGAGAATCACAGTTCTGAGGTTCAGGTTGTAAAACATTTGCTCCATTTTCTTGCCTTCCCTCTCCCACCCTACCCCCACCTGCCCACTCCCCTTAGCATAATAATCAAATATATAATTATTTACTCTTAAACATAATCAAACATATAATTATTTTTTGCTCACCACTAATTTTCACTAACTAGAGCTAAAACAGCACCAGTACTTAGCATCAACAATAAAATGTGTCATTGCAGTTCAGACTTAATAATTGTTGACTAGGTGAGTTTTAAGCATTTTCTAATTTTCCCCTGCAATTTATTTAATAGTTCATAAAAGTATGCTAATAGTTTATGCAGTCAATGGTCTACTGTGTTCCTTGGTTATGATTTATGAATATTTGAAACAAATATTTTTAAAGATTTTGCAGCTAAGATATAAATATGAACTTAAGCAAAACATAAAGCAAATATTTCAATATTACATGTTTATTAGCAACATGTTATAATGACTAAAATTAAACATTATACGTTCTTTTCCAATTCAATAAAAAGTGATAGTTTCTTATAGTTTAATAATTTTATTCTTTTTATTCTTATTATTCTCTCTTGCCATTGGAAAATCTGATTTTATAGCATAAAATATATCTTTGTCTATAGGTTCTTACAAAAATTAGACTTTCCTAATGTTCATGATAACTCAATATAAACAGTTTATGCATTTGCAAATTTTAAAACTACAGAGAGTTCAAATAACAGTAAAATACAATGAACTCTAGTATAACTTTTACTTAGATTAGCCTACTATAAATATTTTGTTCCACCTTTTTCTTTTCTAGTTTATGGTGAAAATATTCTTACTTTTCCCCAAAACCATTTAAAGGAAGTTAAACATCACATTAATTTATTCCTAAATATTTTTAAAGAAAAGGACAATCTTCTATATAACTACAATAACATTAAGATATGTAACACTAATTTAATAAAATCATAAAACCTGCAAAAGCTTATTTCCAAATTGCTATAAAACATGTTATGTTTTAATTTTGTTTCAAAGATACAAATGAAGTTCTTGTATCACATTTGTTTTGAGTTTTCTTTCTAAATCTAGAACATTTCCACACTTGTTTTTCATGAGCTTGGGTTGTTAAAGAATCCAGGTCAATTGTCCTGTAGAATATTCCCATTCTGAATGTCTTTGTGTTTTTTTAATGACTATATTTCAGACAGAGCTTACTGTGTTGATGCCCTACACAGGTGATATGTATGCCTTACTGCAGTACAACAGGAGAATACAGAATGCCATTTTTCTGTAAAAAACAGAATGCCATGTTTTTCCAGTTTATACTAAATCCAGTTACTTAGCTAAATTGGTAATCCCTGGATATTTCCATTGTTCACATCCAGGGTTGGGTTATCTCTGCAGTTAGTCATCAGTGGAACATTGCCTTGAGATCAGGTGATCTGTTCCCCTGCAACTTTCACCTGACGACTTTAGCATTTATTAATGTCCTTTTCTGGAATAAAAGTTATGTTGGTGATATAATATGGTTGCTGTTCCACTTAGGCACTTTTAAAAATTTTATATATTTATTTACTGATTGATTTATTGATTTACTGAGACAGAGTCTCACTCTGTTGCCATGGGTAGAGTGACCAGGCGCTACTGTAGCTGGTAGCAAGCTCAAACTCTTGGACTCAGGAGACCTTCCTGGTAGAGACAGAGTCTCACTCTTGCTGAGGTTGGTCATGAACTCCTGAGCTTAAACAATACACCTGCCATGTCTTGGTGCCCAGAGCTCTGTGAGTAGAGCACCAGGCACATACACTGAAGATGGCGGTTGGAGCCCTGGCCGAGCCTGCTAAACAACAATGACAACTGCAGCTAAAAAAATAGCTGGGCATTGTGGTGGGTGCCTGTAGTCTCAGGTTCTTGGGAGGCTGAGGCAAGAGAATCATTTAAGCCCAAGAGGTTGTTATAATCTGTGATGCCACAGCACTCTACCAAGAATGACATAGTAAGACTGTCTCCAAAAAAAATAAATAAATAAAATAAAAAAATACACCTGCCTTGGTTTCCCAGAGTGCTCGATTACAAGCATGAGCCTCACTTTTTGGTTTTTAGAGACAGGGTCTCAACCCTGTTGCTCATGCTGCAATCATAGCTCATTACAGCTTCAAACTCCTACCCTCAAGGGATCCTCCTGCACCAGAACCTGGAGTAACACAGAACCCACAGTAACACCTGTAGGCTTGCACCACAATGCCTGGATCTTCTTTGAGTGAACACATTGCTTCTGAATTTATCCCCCTTTTCTCAGTTTCTCAGATTGGCTGGTTGCTTCTATTAATGTTCATTCCACAATGACTCTGGGCATACCTATACCATTAAACCAAACTTCATCTTTGTGATCCATAGACAAACGTCCCATTGCTTACAACACATCTGCAATTGCCTGTCTAGGTTAATTTCAGAATACTTACATATTAAATTAAGAAATTTAGGAGCAATCTTCAACACCTCTAGTTCCTTTATACACCATAACCAATCATTTGAAATAGTTTACACATTTTGTTATCTACATATTTCTCTCAACTGTCTTCTGTTTCCCCTCTCCACTGAGACTACTGAAAAATAAATTACTTGTAATCATGCATATTACAATTATCTTTTTACTTTCTTCTGTGCCTTCTTTTGAATCTCCACTAGCTGTCAAATTGATCATTTCTAAAAATTGAATGTGATCATATTATTCTCATGTAGAACAAAACTAAACAACAACATTAAAAACTCATAGATACCAGTCTGCAAACAAACAGCACCCTGACACCTTTCTGTCTATGGCAGGCAGTGATAACTACTTAAAACTGCTTAGTGTGACATGCTTCATGTTGTGACTTTTACCTATGTTTACACACTTTCTCCCCCTCTTCTTCTGTCACATCTTACATTACTGCCTTGCTAAAATAGCTGCAGATTTGTTGTTATGTTGGGCTAACAGTCCTTACACCTGCACTAACTGTTCCCCGTGAAGCCTCATCACAGTGGGAATGGACACACAGACACATGCACTGTCCCCTTCTCCAACAAAAATAAGTTACTCAAATTCTGGCCCCAGAGAGCTAGAGAATGACTTTTCAGGATTTCTCCCTGGAGCCTTTTCATATATGTGCAGAGCTGCGGAGCCTCTCCCACAGATACAGATATGATGCCTCTGTGAGTTATATATGTCTCTAAATGTAAAACCAATTTTAATCTTGCTTTTTCTAAAATGTTTCTCCCTCGAAGCTCACTGTAGTTCCTTTGAGAATTGTCCCTTACTCCATGTTGTCTCCATGTGGATGTGGCTGTCAATCACAGAACCCCCCCCCCATCAGGACTTCATGGTAATTAATTACAGAGTTGTTGTGAATAGAACTTTGGTTTATTGTTGTCATCTGACCAAAAATACGTCTTTATGAAATTTCCTTTGGAGCTAGCATTTGTTGACATAAAGTTGAATTCTTGGACTTCAACTAGGTATATATCAGCATATGACGAGTGTCAGTGTTTAAAGACAGATTAATAACAGAAATAGGTGAAGAATAATGAGAGCTTAAATATGGAGACCGCTCCATACATTTAAGCTTCTGGATAAGGCTGACTGAAGCTAGATAACCTCATGTACCACTGACTTATATACTGTCTGCATATAGGGAGCCTGCCAGGGATGCTGTTCAAAGACCAGAAAGCAGGAAGGCCCACGGCACAGATTCTACTCCAGGTCTGTCTGAGGATTGAAAACCAGGAGCACCAGGAACAGGAGAAAATTAATGTTTGAGCTCAGTGAGAGACCCTCAACTGATTGGACCCTGCCCATCCATACTTGGAAGGGGCAACTGCTTTACTCAGTTTATCAATTAAAATGCTAAAGTAGCCCACAAACACCTGTGTGGACACACTTAGAAATTGTGTTTAATCAGATATCTGAGCATCTCGTGTCCCTGTCAAGGTAACACATAAAACTAAGCATCAGTAGAGATTGTGATGAATGTTATGTCAGTCCTATATTAGGAACTTATTAAATGTTCATAGAAAATAGCACAAGGACCATCTGAATTAGGATGTAAAATGTAAATGTGTACTTTTTAAAATGTATACTTCAAATGTGGGGTGGAAGGAAAACAGAGTTTTCCTCTGATTGATAAAACATGTATTTTCCAAATTGACTTCATAATAGTTGCTTTGAATAATAAAGTGAATATAATATTAAAGAACACCATGTATAATGCTTTGGTTATAAATTTGAATATATATATACATATATATTTGACTTCTAGTACTTGTAATTTATCATATTTGGATGAAGAAATGATAGAAATTCTAAATAAAAAACCATTGAATATTATTGAAAACCCATCAAGACCAAGAATTTTATGAAATAATTTCTATGGAAGAATTTTAAAGTGTCCCTAGGAGAGTTTACATAAATTATTGCAAAAAGCAAATGAACAATTAAAAAAAGTAAAGCTACCGATTTAGTTTCATAACCTTGATAACTGACAGTATGGCAGTATATTAAATATAAATTATAAATTAATATTTCTTACAAGTAGGAATTCAACAATACTAAATAATCTTTAGAACATATATTTTTAGTAGTAAGTTAAAAAGGATACTATGAACAAGATGGTTTTTTTGCAGGAAGATATGAATAGCTTGTTATCATGATATCAATCAGTAAAAAGTATGATATTAATTGAATAGAGATACAAATAATCAGAACATAATACATAGTAAGAAATAGAAAATATTCTACTAAGACAACACTTATTTATGATAGAAAAAACTATCACAAATTTAGAATAAATAGTTCTTGGTCAGATACAAAAGTATAAACCATAGAAGAAAAGAATGACTGATTATATAAAACTTAAAAGATTTTGAAAAACAAAAATAATGACTAAATCACAGAGTGGAATAATTTACTCTGAAATTTCTATCAGAAAATGTAAAATAGTACACTTTATAACCAATAATGATAAAACAAATAAGTTAATAAAAAGATGGACAATTGAAAAGAATTCACAGAAGAGATAGTAGCAGTGATAAAATAAAGTACACAACAACCAACCTCATAGTTACAGAAACCAAATTAGAAGGGAAAGAAAAGCATTTTCGAGGGAAAGAAAAAGCACTTCAGTCTCTTCAAAGTTACACAATGTTAAATAAGCCCCAGAAACATCAGTGTCATTGAGAATATGGAGCAGTGAGAATTCAAATGCCCTGACAGAAGTGTGATTCTGTACAATTTTACTGGAGATAAATACCTATCACATTTCATTTCTAAAAATATCTAATGTGAATTTCATATAAAATTGAGATTTGATAAAGATGATATAAAGTCAGAGTGTGTTCTACCCTTTACTGTAAATAGAATTATTTAAAAATGGAAGCAAAAATCCATTTCAAATTGAGATTAGCATTAATATTCAAGGGCCTCTTTCAGAAGATGAGGTCATGGAGAAGGCATCTGTCGATAGCTACGTGTTTGGTAATCAGCCAAGGACGTGGCCCCAAGGGTGTTCCCACATCACTCGAGTTAGAATCAATGACTGTGGGTGCAGAAGGAAGGATCATCACCCAAGGAATGCAGAGAAGACACAGGACAAACAAATTCACAGGGTTGCAGCCACACATATACTTTGGGGATAAGATTGCCTTGCCAGTGAAGAATGAGTAAAGTACAGTAGGAAAAATGAATTCTTGAATTTGGGGCTAAAATCAAGGCAGTAGCTCTGGCTACATCTTAAGACTCAGAAAAATAACCTGGAGCTGCTATTCCCTACTTAGACTGATTAAGGTTGCCCCATCCACTGGAGGAAGGCCACTGGTATGATGTTGCTGCATATGTGACAGTGGTCCCATGAGATCATATTTTATTATACATTTTCTATGTTTAAATATACTTAGCTATACAAATACTTATTATCATGTTACAATGGCTCCAGTATCGAGTACAGTAACACACTGCATAGATTTGTAACCTAGGAGTAACAGGCCATGCTATGTAGTCTAGCTTCACAGTGCCCTACACTATCAAGACTTTTATAAGTACATTTTATTATGTTTGTCAACAACAAAATCACCTAATGACACGTTTTTAAGAATGTGCGCTGATTGTTAAACAATGCACGGCTGCATACCCAGGCCCGGATTTGAAGGTTCAAGGGCAAGAAAGGTTATTTCTATAAGCCAACTGCTCTCATCCTTTGCAAGGTCTGGACTCCATTTAGAAATTTACGGAAACAGATTGTTTTGAGGCATAGAAAAGTGAGGAATTGAGTTTATATGAAATCTAACTACAGTTAAAATATTTATATAGCCGAAAATTACTTTGATAAGTGACATCAATGTTTTAGTTTGTTTATTTTTAAAGCATTAGTATTTTAATCATGGTATTATGAAACTTAAAGGGAAATAAAATTGTATAATTCTTCTAAATATATATGTATTTGTATATGCCAATAAATAATTTGAACTTATATTTCTATTTATCTCATGCATATCACTTTTTCAATAAAATTATATTGTCACATAACGCTTTCAAATAAAATAACTTCAGACGTTCCAATCTTCTACAGACATGCACTTTTTAAAAAACCTCTGAAGAAATAGAACAGACTGTTTCATTCTTTGATTTTTTAGTGAAAGAGTCATGAATTAATTCAAAACTGACTTTGCCTAAAATGCCTTTGAAATAAGGTTATTAAAATCATATGGTATATGATGCGAATGAATTAAACAGATTAGATATAATGCTGTTTTATATTTCTAATAATTCCATTCTGTATAGTTTCCAAGTTCATTGTGGTAAAACTATAGAAAATCATCTAGAGTAATAATTCTAATAGATTTTAGTTTCAAAAGGATTATTTTTCAATAGAATATAATTGCTAAAACTGGAAGCTTTCCACTGGAATCTAGTGGCTTGCTATTAGAATACTAATGTAATGTTCATTTTTATAATACTTTGAACTTGTGAATAACATTCATTTTACCTGTTGATTCAGCTTACTGTTTTTGTAAACCTTGTTTTCTTGTCAAGCTTTTGAGTAATCATACGAATGTACAGTCAAGTATTTAAGTTAATGACACAATGTATGTGTCATTGTGCACTTGCGTGTGTGCACCAATACAGTAAAATATCTGACATGAGTGCTGTGACAGATGTTATGTTTTATTACACACATAACGTATACATAGCATAAATATTAATCTATTTTTAATGTATTGTATTTGGATGCAGGAAGCTATTGATGGGTTGATTGTGTCCCTCCCAACAAAAATATGTTGGAGTCCTAATCCCCAGTACTTCAGAATGTGACCTTATTTAGTTACAGGGTATATTTGCAAAGGTAATCAAATTAGAATGAGGTCATTACTTTGGGACCTAAATGAATATGACTGTTATTTATATCAAAAGAGGAGATTCAGACAGATAGCTGTCAGGAAGGGAAACAATGTGAAAAGCCACAGGAACACCCAGCTAAGTACAAGCCAAGGAAGAAGGCTCCACTCAGACCTTCTAACCTTGCCCTCAGAAGGGAACAAACTTACTGGTACCGTCCATCCAGAGTTTCAGAGCTGTAAAACAGTGAAAATCAGTTCCTTAAGCCACTCTCTTGTGGTACTTTTGACCAAACCCCAGCAAACTTGGAAACTCTAGAGAAAGTTATGAAAACAAAACATAATGTTGTTTGTCTTTACATCCGGAATTTCTTCAAGATGTTCATACTGTTCAAAAATGCAATAGCTATTTTCTGACATTATGGTATGCTTACCAAGTCAACTTATACTATTTCATTACTGAGCAAACAGTTGAGAAGTCAGACTAAAATTCTTTCTTTATTTATTTTTTGAATGTAAAAATGACACCGTAGTGGCTACATTTGGGAGACAAAATGATTCTCAGAGAACATCAATCGTACTCAGCAAAAGAGTGACATCTCCTCAACATTTTCCCTGTAATTTATACTCCTTTAAATAATGGCTGCACATTATGTCGTTATGAAAAGATAGTCAAAATATATACAGACAATCTAAAATTTAGTCTGTGGTGAAAACTTAAGAACAGACCAATATTTTTCTTTGCTATATTCTGACAAAACTTACAAAAATAATTGCTTTTATGATCAAAGACAAAACTTAAAATAATAATTTTGATAAATCAATACAGTTGGATAAGCACTTTTCCTATGGTTTGAATATTTCATGAGTTTTATCTTTATGTTTCTATAAAATTTTACTGAATAGTAAGGTCCAGTGTGGTATTCAAATAGAAGCAGACTTCACAGAGTCCAAATATTTAATATATGGCTGGGCGTGGTGGTTCACGCCTGTAATCCTAGCACTCTGAGAGGCCAAGGTGGGTGGATTGCTTGAGTTCAGAGGTTTGAGATCACCCTGAAAAAGAAAGAGACCCTGTATCTGCTAAAAATAGAAAAAAAAAGAAGTCCGGGTGTACTGGTGGCACTTGTAGTGCCAGCTACTGAGGAAGCGGAGGCAAGAGAATTGCTTAAGCCCACGAGTTTGAGGTTACTGTGAGCTTTGATGCCACAGCACTCTACCCAAGGTAAGAGAATGAGACTCCGTCTCAGTAAATAAATAAATAAATAAATACATGAATAAATATTTAATATATAATTGTGGACCCCTACTTTTATTTCAAAGTTAAAAAAAAATGTACAATGGGTGTATGGGAACCCTAACCAATTTCTGTCTCACTAGAATTAGAGCACTTAAACTTCTTTAAAAATTAAACACCAGGGTGGCGCCTGTGGCTCAGCGAGTAGGGTGCCGGCCCCATATACCTAAGGTGATGGGTTCAAACCCAGCCTTGGCCGAACTGCAAAAACAGAAAAATAGCTGGGCATTGTGGCGGGCGCCTGTAGTCCCAGCTACTCGGGAGGCTGAGACAAGAGAATTGCCTAAGCCCAGGAGTTGGAGGTTGCTGTGAGCTGTGTGATGCCATGGCACTCTACCGAGGGTGATAAAGTGAGACTCTGTCTCTACAAAAAAAAAATTAAACACCAAACATTTTTGTAGTGTTGTTTAGCTATTC